>APFE030662735.1:149474-253005 GCA_000404065.3 Pinus taeda
TTTCATCTTAAAAAAGTTACTTTTGGTCATTTCTAGAGCTTTCTAGAAGAGTGTTTGATGTGTATTGAGCGCCTCCAGATGGTTCATGCATCCCTATGATAGAGGAACTTATCCCATCAAGAGAGGAGCTACCCCATTCAAAAGAGGGAGTATCCCATTGATGTTGGAACTGAATAACTTCCTCTAGAACACTATAAATACACGCATTGGGCCAGGGCCAAGGGAGGGGAGGTTGAAAGCTGAACATTCCAAAGGTAGATGCTGCTGGAATTAGGACTTCCATTGTAAGCTTGTGAGGAGAGATTACCATCCTTTCTTGTTTCATTTGGAAGTGGGTGAGCTTGTCAAAGTAGAGGAAAACTCTTGCTGGACCCTGGGAGGCACTTGCACAACACCAAGGCTCAGGTTGTAATGGTTTCTTTTTTGTTTCCTTAATACAAATAAGTCCATTCTTCTCAATGATTTGTTGTTAATGAATTGTTTCATATACTCCTTGTTCTATATGTTGAATATGCTTTGTTTTATGGAATATTCAGGTGTTATGTAATCGTTTGATTGTTAGTGTATGCAGGTTTCAAGTGAAGGAGGAGCTCATCTGGATCGACGAGGCTAGACTGCTACAACAAGCGTTGGACTTGAGGTAGGATCGAAAAACACTTGGTTTCTCATAGAATAATGCATGTTTAGAGAAGGATTTCTCTTAATTGTCTTGTTTGTCACTAGAGAGTCTTAGACTCTTAGGGAGGTTAGTTTTGTCAGCAAAAATAACTCTTTCCGCATGACACATTTAATGCCATATTAATGACAAAACCACTTCCATTCATCTATAGATTGACCTCCCATCATAGAGCCAAGGAGCTTGGATATTATAGAGAAATATTGTTGGTTTAGAGACTTGAAATCATTTTCAAAGTAATGTTATGCTGCTGGATTGATGTTGTTATTGGTGTGATGACGGCTTGGACTAAACTAGATTAGTGACACGATATCAAACCACATTGGGTGTAACTTCTCCTTTTATCAATCAACAAAGTTGTTTATTCATTTTCCAATACTTTTTTCTATATCTATGATGAATGTATGTTCAAATGTTGTCGATTCCATTGTTTACAATAAATACATCATATTCTTTGATTGTTGTCGTCTTCTATTTATGTTGGCAGGTACCAATTGAACGAATTCAGTTTGAGTGGGAGCGACTGGTGGGCCCCAGTATTGAAGCAATAATGTTGCAACTCTTGGGAGTCCCTTCTTTACTTTTATCAACCCGGTAGTTCATAACAAACTTGGAAGCAACGGTGCTATATGCACAAGTACTAGCTCTTGTCATGGCTGTCACTTGATCAGCTGGCACAAGTCCACTAGGAGATTAAGCCAACTTCTATGAGCTCTTAGAAGAAGCTTTTAACTGTTATGGATGAAATCTAACTCAAAAGAGGCTATTCTACTTGCAGAAAGAAGCTGAAAGCTGAACGGAAATGCAAACCCTAACAAACCCTAGTTTTACTGATTAACCCTACCAGTGCAAGAAAAGAGACGAAAGCAGTGGAAATGGATGCCATTGACTTTTATAAAGGTAAAATGCATGTGACTAAGCTAATTTTGCAATAAAATTTGGAAAAAACTTTTTTTGTATTTTTGAGTAAGTTGGCAGAATTATTATGCATGTGCTTTAACTGTTTTTGACTGTGCAGAGGTTGATTGGTGAAAGGGAATGCTTGCAGGAGGTTGGGAAGGTGAGAAGAGGGCCTAAGGAGTCCCTAGCACCCTTCCAAAGAGTTTCACAGTGATCAAATCTCAAGAAACTACTTTCGTAAGCTTCTACAGGAAGTCTACAGGGGTTCTACAGGATGTACTGTAGCTTCTACAGGATGTTCCAAAAAGGAATTTTGAAGGTCTAATGGTGGAAGAAAGGTGGAGAAGTGGGAATGGAGGTTCAATGAGGGCGTTAAGGGGTCTAAGACTTGGTGAATGAGGATGAGGAGTGGTTAAGGCGATCGGATTTGGTTCAAGGTTGGAGGGAGAAAGGTTGCATAAAGATATGGGAATTAGGTCAAATTGGAAAAGGGGTGGCAAATGAAAGAGAAGAATCTGAGTTAGGGCTTTGGAGCAGGTTGTCTGATGGAGGAAAGCTAGGTAGGAAGGCATCACAGGTGTTCTGCACACTATTTTCCAAAACTGACCAAACAAAGACTATGCAAACCAAAGATTAAGCTATTTTGACCTATTTTGACCTAGAAACCAACAACCATGATGAACAGAAATTTATTGGTAGAAATTCATGCAAGATAATGATGAAAACTAAGTAAGAATGGATCTAATCATGTAATCACAACTGGTACTAACTTTCCTAACTAAAAATCTAACACTAGCAATTGCATTAAAAAGAAAAACAGTGTTTTTATGGCAGCAAGGACACCTTGGTCTCCGCTCATGGGCCCAAGGAGGGAGAGGTGAGAATAAGGGTTCCTTGATGGCCTTTTTTGAAGATCTTTTCCTTTACCAAACTTTCAAATCAACCTAAAGCATGAAAATCTACTTTAACCATCAAAAATGACCTCAGTAACAAGGCAAGATTTTAATCCCAATAGCATAAATTATTCTAGGAATGCAGCAAAGACACATAAAAGTACACAAAGGAGGTATTGGGCACTTGGGTTGGGTCCAACCCCAAGAGCTACAGCCTCCTAAAAAATATTAGATCTGGTGCAAAGCTGGATTCATCTTTATTTATCAAAAAATAATAGTTACATCCCAGAAACTGTCTACAAGAAAAAGCTGGAAAATGTGTTGAAATGCAGAGCTAACCTACTAGCTAAAATCTAACTAACATCTAACTAATTCCTGCCTAAAAACTAAATAACATCTGATTAAAATCAAACTAAATCAAATGAGGCCCTAACCCTTCTTACTTATACAAATTGAGGACCCCAAAAGCCCTCCTAAACTTTAGGAACTCGGCTGCCAAAACTTGCAGTTAACAGCAGTCCTACTTAACTTGCTTGGCTGCCCCTTGTGCTTCGAGTTTTTGATGGAGAATTCGAGGTAAGGGCTCATAAATGAAGGGGACACCTTCCTACAAATCCTCTCCCTTGTTCCTCCACGAATTTGGTTGCCAAGTGCTCATTAAACCTTTGATTTTGTCTCCAAATTAACCAAAAAAACTGCATAGAGCACACATTAGACTTGTTGGCATAATGACTAACCCAATTCACTCTATTAGCATAAATATAATAAAAAAAATGCAATAAAATAATGAGAATGGTGGATTAAGTTGAATTAGGAGGCTGAATGAGCCCATATAATTACTCATTTTCGGGGCTCATCGGCGACGTGAGAAACTCAAAGGAGATCAAAGGAAGCAAAGGATCACAAGTAGGCTCCTTTATCTTATCTATTTATTGAAGGAAAAGGTTAGGGGAACCAAGTTTCTTCCAAACACTAGTGGCCAGCACATAAGTGGAGGCACCTTCATCTATGATACACCACTGGACCATGGTCTTTTTAATGGAGACTTGTATTTGAAAGGAAATAGACGAGGAAGGGGGGGATGTTCTACTTTGTCAACATCAAATAAAATAAGGCAATATTCAAAGGGATCCATTGTTCCTAAAGAAAACAGTAGATCTTTCCATTAGGATGAGCATGTCTGGAGGACTTCCATCATTGACATGGCAAAAGGAGATTGTGTTAAGTCATCTACTATGTTGTAGGCATGGGTAGCTTTAGAAAAAACAACATTTCGACATAATGGACCTTTGGGGATCTTGGGGTGGAACCCAAATTTTGGTAAAGGGATCTATAAGGTGCCATTTGGTGACCACAAAGGCTCAGGGGAAATTTGGGTTGGGAATTAATTTTGAAATTCGCAGGAGGCTTATCATTTGGTGTGACTATGTTTGGAGTTTGACTTGTTAAGTTTTGACCTCTTCAGAACTCATCATGAGGATCTGGTAATTGTTATAGCCATATTGTAGAGGTTGAAGAGCTACATTACGCTATGTGAGTTAGGAAACTGTAATATTCCTAATTAGCTATGGCTAACTAGAATATTCGATTTTGTTTGATTTTTGCCTTCTATAGTTATTTGTAAATAAAAAGTGAGGAAGGGGGAACATAACTCACTTTAGAATAAAAAGTCACTTCCTAGGTAGCACAACGTTCTGAATTAAGGGGGAACCAAGAGGCCCAAAGGGGGATGCAGAAATGGGGCCCACGCAGACACATGGAGGGACTGCGCAGGAGGGAAGGAACACATGGTATGAAGGGGATCACGCAGGAGAAAGTGAGACTAGGGATTGTGAGAGGCAGAGGCTATAAAATAGAGAGGAACCCCCTAATTTGGGATCATTTTGGTTATGAGCATTTGTGATAGTCATTTCAACTTAGAGAATGCTGGCGGTTTAGCTAGTCTGTAGCACTATTTAGTGCATTGATTGTCTCCGTTCGAAGATCTCACCCTTAGCCCCGAGGGACTTCGAGTGCCTGTTCGGGCAAGGTATTTCCATTGGCATTCTAGTAGTAGATTCATCAACATTTCAGCAGCAGTTTCATCAGCATTTTAGCAGCAATTTCATCAGCGTCTTTGAGGAACTGTGCAGAACTGCAAGGGGGTGATTTTTGGGGTTCAGCCATTTCAGAAAATCTTTCTAGGTTTTTCTAGTTTTTTTTAGTAGAGTCTGATTCCATAGTTTCAGCCTTTTCTGAGGAGGGGAGTAGCCCAAAATCCTCATTCGATTTCCAGCAACAGCAAAAGCACAACAGTTTCCCAGTAGCTAGGATGCAGATCAGTCTGAGGCCGTTCCAAGAAATCTTTCTGGGTTTCTTGAGTAGAGCTCGAATCCAGAGTTTCATAATTTTCCGAGGTGGGGATCAGCCCCAAATCATCATTTCTTTTCTAGCAGCAGCAACAGCAACAGCATAGCAGCAACATGCACGTAGAGAGGCCATTCTTGTCATTCTGAGAGTTTTTCTTCACTTTCCTTGTGTAAGTCGAGGTGCCATTTGTCTAATCACCTCTTGTACTCATTTATTGCTCAGTATAATAAAATGTCTTAGAATTTCTCGCTGCATTTCTTATGTATCTACTTATATTTCCGATTTACATTATTATATGTTGTTCCACTACTATTTTATCACTTCTAGGTTATTATATCATTTGCACATATTTGGTTGGATTTTTTGCGGGGGGTTGAGGAATATTCTGGGTTAGGAATATTACAGTGGTATCAAAGCATAGATCTGGCTCAGCCTGTGGGGCTGGCAATCTATGACACCGGTGGAAAAACCATACATTTGTTATAGAGGTAGGAGGTACAGAGATACTGGACGTATGTTGGAGAATACCTACGGAGGGGGAGATTGTGTTCTTGTGGTAGACGCAGAGCAAGAGGAAACTATGGTAAACGCAGAATAGAGAGAACCAGTAGTCGATGCAGAGCAGATGGTAGACAAGGACGAGAAAAGATTTGCAGATATGCTCCTCAAATCAGTGCAGGATCTGTCGAGGCAGATTGAGGTGATGGGGCAGAGATTCACGGCAATAGAGGCTAGACAGTGTGAGAGGCCATGAGTTTTTCAAATTGGTGAGGGATCAGGTGCATTCCATCATTTCCCAGAGTAGCGTGATACTGCGTAGCAAATGGCCTCGAATGCCCCTACACGCTCTACCATGCCCACATTATTAAGAGCAGACACGAGGGTCAGAGCCCAGCAGGAGGCAGAGCCCGGCCATATGGGTGATTATTTTGCAGAGTACCAGGCATATGGGCAGGAATTCAAGGATGCCCTTTCATTTAGATACTTTGTTCAGCTCCAGTGGGATAGTAGGCCCTGCGATCATCATAGAGGAAACTAGCATTACCATGATGGTGACACCCACCGTGCAGCGAGTAGATTCTAATTGCCTACGTTTGATGGTTCATCAAACAATTTGGCAAGGTCTTGGGTGGAGAAGCTGGACATTTATTTCCAGCTTAACCAGATGTTGGAGGCAAAGGCCATCAAGGTGGAAACATTACATTTGGATGGCGAGGCCCAGGATTGGTGGTTTCACAGGATGGTTACACTCAGGAACTCTACAGTGACGACATATGCGGAGTTTAATAGGAGATTGATGGAGCAATTTGATCGGAGGGATCGAGAGTAGCATTTTGTTGAGCTGACGAGGCTCAAACAGCAAGGGAGCCCAGAGACCTACATTGCAGATTTCTTAAGGGTCTCCGTGATGGTTCCAGACCTATCCACGACACGAAGGGTCTATATGTATGTTGAGGGGTTAGCAGAGCCACTTCGGGGTCTAGTCCGATCCGCTAGACTAGCCATGCTCTAGGACACTATCAGCAGGACCCGGGACTTACAGAATGTCTTACCCAGGACCTGAACACCTTACCCCCAAAGACATCCTTTTCAGTATAAGGGGAAGGAAGTGAGGATTCCACCCCCAAAGGGGAATCTAGGATGAGTACATATTGAGGATAATGTCAAGAGAGAGTTGAAGAAGAAGCGGTTGTGCTTCACATGTTAGGAGTCGTGGGCACTGGGACATAGATGTGCTACTAGTAAAGCACAATTTATTGAGGTCTTCTCTGAGAGCAGTGGAGAAGAAGATGACAAGGAGGATGTGGAGGCAGGAGATAGCCATGCCATACAGGGACCTTTTCCACCTCCACCACCAACAGTAGGTGGTGCATCTTTTGCACCCACCGGAGGGCCCCTTGCAGCATTGCGGGGAGTTCCCAAGTATCTGATGCTATGCATATGAGGGACGATACGTGGCCAGCGTGTGTCAATTTTGGTTGACAGTGGGGCAACCCACAACTTAATCGATGGCCATATGGTTGAGTGGAGAGGTATACAGACAGAGAGCTTCGATGGGTTTTTAGTCTTGGTCCCAGGAGATCAGACCATGACATGTGCTTGTTATGTTCCAGAGCTTTCAGTGACGATGGGCACCTACACATTAACAGACCACTTTTTCATGGTCGATATTCTGGACACCAACATCATATTGGGTGTTCAGTGGCTTATCACTCTAGGGAAGGCCACAATAGCTTGGAAGACCCTGGAGATGGAGTGGGATGATGAGAAGATAGGGAGGCATGAGAAGATACGGGGACAGCACACATATCTGCCTCAGACTGTCTCGGCTCATCGAATGGAGGTAGTCTTTCGAAAGGGAGACATAGAGTGGGCAATGGAACTATGTGCATCAGAGGCAGGAACTACAGGGTAGATGGTAGACCCAGAGAACAGTCTATCCTTGATCGATATGCCATAGTGTTTGGGGATTTTCCACCAGGACAGCCACCAGATCGGGGGTTTGAGCACACCATCAAGCTTGAGCAGGGCATACAGGCCATGATTACCACCCCCTATAGGAACCCCAAGGCCTATCGGGATGAGATTGAGCGGGCTATCTAGGAGTTTCTTGCATTTCCAGATTTCACGCAGCCATTTGTTTTGGAGTGTGATTCATTGGGAGAGGGGATCGGCATAGTATTGATGTAGGGAGGTCACCCTATATAATTTGAGAGTTGGAAGCTCCTTCTGCATGAAAGGTTGTATTCCATATAATACAAGGAGATGCTTGCCATCATGCATGCATTGGATAAGTACCGGCAGTATTTGGTAGGCAACAGGTTCAGGGTGAGGATTGATCACAACAGCCCAAGTTCTTTTTGGAGCAGAAGCAGCTACAGGAGAGGCAGAAGAAGTGGATCAGTAAGATCCAAGCATATGACTTTGACATTGAGTATGTCAAAGGTAAGAACAAAGTAGTAACAGATGCCCTTTCACGTAGACCAACCACGTTGTCTCTTATGAGCTTGGATACAGATTTGAGGGCTCAACTCTTAGTAGAGTACTCCAAGGACAAGTTTTCATGTGAGGTTTTGGATGGGCAGGTGCCAGATGACAGGTATAGGGTGGTCGATGAGATCATCTATTACAGGGATCAGATCTTCTTGACTGAGGAGTCTTACCTTAAGAAGAAGATACTCTAGGCATCACATGATTCACCTTTGGCAAGACATCAGGGGTTTACGAAAACCTACAGGGTCATTAGAGAGAGGTTCTCATGGAAGGGCCTCAAGGAGGATGTACTCCAGCACATCCAGGAGTGCGATGTTTGTTAGAGGAACAAGGGAGAGATGTGCCATCCTGCAAGTTTATTGCATCCTCTTCCCATTTCGGAGGGGAAATGGGAGAGTATTTCGATGGATTTCATCACAGGGTTGCCCATGGTATAGGGCAAGGATTGTATCTTTTTCGTTGTTGATCGACTGACGAAGTACGCACATCTCTTTGCCATATCTAGACACTCTAGAACAACATAGGTGGTTGAGCTATTCTTCAGGGAGCTCTTCAGGCTACATGGTCTTCCTAAGACCATCATCAGTGACAGGGACAGCCATTTCATGGGCGGGTTTTGGCAGGATCTTTTGCAATTGGTGGGGATGGCTTTGACACTGAGTACCAGCTATCACCCACAGATGGACAGACGGATGGAGATAGTTAACAAGTGGCTGGAGGGCTACTTGCGTAACTATGTCAGTGGGAAGCAGCGAGCATGGCTGAAGTGGCTGCATCTGGGGGAGTACTGCTACAATACTTCGCATCACATGTCCATTGGTATGTCACCATTCTATGCCTTATATGGGTATCATCCTTTATCTTTTTTCGACGTGATTTTTGGTGATAGCAGGGCTCCTAGAGCCAAGATTTGGATCCAAGAGAGTCAGGATATCCTCCGAGCTCTCAAGGATAACATGGCTATAGCGCAGAACCAACAGAAGCTATATGCCGACAAGGGTCGGGTGGAGAGGCAGTTCGAGGTAGGAGATATGGTCTACCTATGATTACAACCATATCGATAGTCATCGCTGAAGAAGAAGGGGCCTGAGAATCTCAAGCCCTGCTTTTATGGGCCATACAGGGTGATATGCAAGATTGGACAGGTTGCATATGAGTTGGAGTTGCCCCAAGGCAGCAAGATTCATAACATTTTTCATGTATCATGCCTGAAGAAGGCATTGGGGCAGCAAGTGACCGTGACGGATGAGCTACCACCCATGGATGATGAGGGGCATTTGGTTTGTAGCCGGAGGCTATCATTGACTCTAGGGAGAGACGGTTGCGGAGCAGGACGGTCTGGGAATTCTTGGTGAGGTGGAAGAATTTGTCAGATGAGGATGCCACTTGGGAGAGTGAGGAGATATTACAACATCCATCACTTCAGTTGCTTGAGGACAAGCAACATTTTGCCGGGGGAGATTGTAATATTCCTAATTAGCTATGGCTAATTGGAATATTCGATTTTGTTCGATTTTTTCCTTCTATAGTTATTTGTAAATAAAAAGTGAGTAAGGGGGAACATAAACCACTTTAGAATAAAAAGTCACTTCCTAGGCAGCACAACATTGTGACTTAAGGGGGAACCAAGGGGGCCAAAGGGGGATGTAGAAATGGGGCCCACATAGATACATGGAGGGACTGTGCAGGAGGAAAGGAACATATGGCAAGAAGGGGATCACGCAGGAGAAAGTGAGCCTAGGGATTGTGAGAGGTAGAGGCTATAAAATAGAGAGGAACCCCCTAATTTGGGATCATTCTGGTTATGAGCATTTGTGATAGTCATTTCGACTTAGAGCATGATGTTTGTTTAGCTAGTCTACAGCATTGTTTAGTGCATTGAGTGTCTTCATTCGAAGATCTCATCCTTAGCCCCAGGGGACTTCGAATGCTTTCTCGGGCAAGGTATTTCCATTGGCATTCTAGCAGTAAATTCATCATCATTTCAATAATAGTTTCATCAGCATTTCAACAACAGTTTCATCAGCATCTTTAAGGAACTGCGCAGAACCCCAAGGGGGTGATTTTCGGGGGTCAGCCATTTTAGAAAAGCTTTCTCGGTTTTTCTGGGTTTTTTGAATAGAGTTTGATTCCACAGTTTCATCCTTTTCTAAGGAGGGGAGCAACTCCAAATCCTCATTCGATTTCTAGCAGCAATAGCAGCACGGTAGTTTCCCTAGCAGCTGGGATGCAGATTAGTGTGAGGCCATTCTAAGAAAGCTTTCTGAGTTTTTCTGGGTTTCTTGAGTAGAGCCCGAATCCATAGTTTCAACTTTTGCCGAGGAGGGGAGTAGCCCCAAATCATCATTTGTTTTCTAGCAGCAACAGCAACACAGCAGTAGCATCCACGCAGAGAGGCCATTCTTGTCATTCTGAGAGTATTTCTTCACTTGCCTTGTGCAAGTCAAGGTGCCATCTCTCTAATCACCTCTTGTACTCATTTATTGCTCAATATAATAAAATGGCTTAGCATTTTTTGTGTATCTTCTTATATTTCCAATTTACATTATTATATGTTGTTCCACTATTATTTTATCACTTCTGGGTTATTATATCATTTTACATATTTGGTTGGAGTTTTTGCGGGGGTTTGAGGAATATTCTGGGTTAGGAATATTACAGAAACTACATATCCTTGACGAGGAAAAGGATTGGTAAGCACAACCATTTGTAATTGAAGCAGGAGGGGGAGGAGGTGGAGAAATGGGTTGAGGTCCTCTAGAAGAAATTGCTTGAGCTTCCCATGCTTGGCACATCTGAGATAAATGGGTACATTCATGATTATAATGGCCAAATACTTTGACACAAGAACTAGGTTTATTCATTTGAAGAGCCTTGTTTTGCTTGGGTTTTCCGCCCTATTGTTGGGTTACGAGATTAGGATACGCACCCTTAGGGGAATTAGGTGGTGGACCTTGGTCACCTTGGTTATCTTGAGATGGTTGGTTCTAGTTAACCTTACCCTTATTCCTTCTCTTGGGATAAGGGGGATTGGTTGTACTATGTTGGGCATATACTTTACCTTGAGGGAGTGTTTGTTTTTATGGCAGAGGTGGAGGAGGAATGGGAGGTTGGGGCACTAGTGCCGGGGGGACTGGATCTCTAGGTGATGCATAAAGATATTAAGGGTATGTGGAAACATGGGGGGAAACCAGGTTGAGAAATAGTTGGCCCTGGAATTGGTTGATGTGTATGGGGATATGCATATGATGTGCTTGTACCTTGGTAAGTGTTTCCACGTGAGGGATTGAGGGGATAGGTGTAAGAAGAATTGGTCCCCCCTTGGGGTCGTTCGTAACTCATCAGAGGTGGAGAAAATGGTGGAGATGGAGGGTGGGAAATTAATCCGACAATATCTTTAACAGCAAGAGATGCCCCTGATGCATTAATAGCACTAGGCTGAGGTAGATTAGGAAGGACAATATAAACATAACCTGATTGTGCATGGATCACATCATATTTTGAAGCTATATGGAGTTCTCCTTCCTTATAATGGGGGAAGTGAGAGGTGGCATACTTACCTATGGGGGAAAAAATAATTCTAAGGAATCAATCCATATAGACATGGTCTTCAAACTTAGGAGCTCTACAGATGCTCCTCCTTCTGCACCATTCTTGAACATGGTTAGAAAGGCGAGCGACAGAAGTTTGACGAAAAGAGGTCAAAAAGTTAAGTACCCATGTCATATCAAAGAGGTAGATGGAAATGGTAAATAAATGCTTTGTTTTGGCTTGACGGGGCTTGGCCCAGGTTCAACGTTAGTTAGCCAAACAAATCCCTACACTACTAGCCCTTTCGGTATCAGCCCGCAGAACGTGGACTGAAGTCTCACTTGAAGCAGAATGGGGGGGGTGCTGGAAACAAGTTTCTGCACCCTTGAGATGGTTTAGATTTTAGTTTATTCCTACTATACCTGCCTTCGTGCAAGTTTCTTAGCCCTCTATTCCACCCTTCAGTACCTTCGCGAAAGAGTGCAAGTGGCTTTTGCACAGCCCTAACCTGCGACTCAGGGACTTTCCTATTGCTAGGGCAGCAAACTGCTATATATTCCAAGCTAGGCTAAGTATCTTACTTATATTATTAACCAATCTTAGTTAGCTTCACGTAAATAGATTTTCTTACTTGCGTTCACTTAACCAACACATTTACATACATTCACGCATCATATAAGCATTATAAGTGAAATTCATACCCAACATAACAAGATGCATAAACAGGAAATAAAGACGTAGAAATTGTAGAATACTTCTCTTTATTGATAATTCCAAATGACTACGGACTTGACCCACCCTACGCACTCAGCTACATAATTCTACCCTAGGCCTCTGCACAATCAACTGCAGAGCCTCTACCTACACTATGACCCAAACTTAGACTTCTTGCTCTAAAGCTATGACTTTCCTCTTCTTGATTGCTATCAAACTACTTAGAGCTTAGCCCTATTTATGCAATTCCATGGTCCATGGACAATGGGTAGATTTTCTACAGCCGACATTACATTTCCAAAATAAGGGTAGACAACCCTATGACTCTTTAACACCTATGCGCTCCGCGACCACAAAATGTGGATTCTTTATACTTGGATTACAAAATTTGACCAAAATATGGGCTTTTAGCCCCAAAATTATCCTTAGGGGATCCCACGCCCAACATTCCCCCAACACAAACATTGTGACTCACCCTTGAGTCACTCTGCAGGTGCAGAGATCTTAGCGCAAAGACCTCCTAGCTCCATTTGGATGATCGTAACCTCAGGAGTGCACTGAGCAGCCGCCTGCTAGACTTCTTCCACTCTTTGCTTGGTGACTACCACTAAACTTCCACCCTGAATATTTTGGTGAGTTTCCTACAGTGTCGCGAGCTTTCCTTCAATGGAAGCTCTGATCGTATATGCCTCGTCTATCCATGGTTGTAGGCACGCTTTTAGGACCACTTCTTTGTGTTGAGTGGCATCCACATGTTTCTTAAGCGCCTTTGCCTCCAGCATCTGTGCGAGCCTCTGTGTAAGGGAAACCGTCTGCGTGGTCCCTTTGACCTCATCGTATCTTTTTTGTAGTTCATGTGTCTCTGTCTCTAGGCACTCTACATTCGGGTCCTCATGCAGGGTGGTCAGGACCTCGAATGACTATTCAAAAAGTCGCGTGCATTTTGCTACTGCACTGCCAACCACCGTTATTATTGTTGCAATAGTAGTGGCACATTGTCCCCTAACTTCCAGCGGGGTTGAAGGCTGAGCCCTCAACTGCAATTTTTCAATATGCAGGTTCAGTTCCACCTGAATCCTGGCCATCTCTGTCTGAGCGTTGCGCATCCCTGTGGCCAACTTGCGGACTCCTGCCTCAATCGGTTCTTCTACCTGAATGTCCAATTCCAAGACCATTCAGCAGGCTTCCTCCACAACCTGCATGATCTTCTTATTTTGTTCCACTACCTTGTTGTGTTGCAGGCCCAACTGCTCGATATTGATGCACTGCTCACTCATCACCTGCAGAGAGAAACTCTCCCAGGTCCTAAGTTCTGCGGTGACTCCATCCTGTAAAAGGTGGAGTGTCTCTCAAGGGAGCATGGCCATATTCAATCCCACCCCTTTCAGGATGCTGACCATGGGCTTGTTGGCCTCATTTTCTGTAGTAAGTGCCCCATTTGGTAGCACTATCTTGTTGGTCACCTTTGTGCGCAACATCTCCATGGCAACTGAACTGCCAATCACGAGCCTGGTGGACACTATGCCAGCCTGTGGAGTGCAATCTTTCAACTCCTACATCTCTATCCAGAGAGCCCCTAATACCAATTGTTGCTGCTCTTTGAACTATTGGAGGACCTGTACGGTGACATCGCTCATTGTTTCTCCAATATCGTTCAAATCCCTCTTAGTGAGGGTGATTGAGTCGAACGATGTCATTGGTGCCTTGGTTTTATTTCATGGCATTGCCTTCTCTTGCAGTTGTTGATGCTTGAGTTGGGTGGACATCATATGTGGGTCCGCGCTGCCTTGTTTTGTTGTCTCCTCTATGGGTTTCTTGGTGAGATGCGCACCAGTAGCATAGTCTTCTTATCCTTCTTTCGTCTTGGTGTCTTGGGTGATTTAGGGACTTCGACTACCACTTTGGCGCTCTCTGGGGTAGCTTCTACTACAGCAATTTCCTGCACGGATTCCTCGGTTATAACTGCTCCTGTGTCCATGGCTTCTCTGAGTGCTGACATAGTGCTATTCCCCAATTCTTGCAATGTCTCTAGTTGTTGCTCAAACAATGAATTCACTTTCAGAGTCTCGAATAGGTCTTGTTTCATGCATACCTGAGTGTGCAACAACTCAGTTCTCAAAATTCTAATTGTTTTTTGTTGGACAACCACTTGTAATTTATAGGCCCTTTTGAATTCAAATTCGACCGTTCCCCCCACATATATCCCATTAATGCTAGATTGGCAGCAGATTTTCAAGAATCTAACCCATAAATTTTTCCTTAAATGCCTGTCGCCTGCTCCATTTGGTCACAATCCGACCACCAAATCATGAACAATGATTTTAACAGTCACTTTCTAGTTGACCTGCACGTTATTTCCATGAGTAGTGCAGCAGCCTTCGCGTTGTCGCAAACCCTATGACACTTCCCTGCTTTGCACAGTCTTAAAATCGCGTAGTGCCCTAACCCAAGAAGTGTAGTTTATAGTCCTGCGCCTCCTTTCAGCTGCTTGGAATGCCAATGTTGTGCTTCCGTCGCATATTCAGATGGTTGGACCACCTGTGTATGGCTTCAATCAACTTCTATTCACCTTTCCTAGGAAGGGATCTCCATTCAACTTAACCAACTGGACCGCACCATCGTCGGTAATCTCCTTAATAACATAGGGCCCTAACCAATGCATCCTGAATTTTCTGGGGAATTTATCAAACTTACTGTCATACAACAAAACCATATCGTTTACCTTAAACGTGCGCAACTTGATGTGTCGATCATGCCATACCTTTTCACAATGAAGTTGGACTTACTGGTGAAATCCAGCCAAAAATCTTTTCTTTTCAAGATCATCCAATTGCATGAGCCTCTCTTCTAGGGCTCCGTGATCTGTCATACCCGTGATTGCCACTATGTGTAGACTAGGCACAATGTACTCCATAGGCATCACTGCTTCAACCTCATATACCAGCCTAAAGGGTGTTTGTCCTGCTAACTTCTTGCACGTCGTCTGATAAGCCCATAATACTATATGTATGTGTAGGTCCCAATCATTTTACTGAGTATTGCAAACCTTGGTCAGCGCATTCTCCAACGCTTTATTGAATTCTTCCACCATCCCATTAGCTTAAGGGTGATAAGGTGTGCTCTTCTGGTGATATACCTAAAATTCTTCTGTTAGCGTGTTGATTGTTTCGTTTAGAAAGTGTGTACCCCAATCACTCATCAAAATATTTGGACATCCAAATTGTGTCAATACATGCTCAAATAGGAACTTTGCAACCATCACGCCTCTGCAATCCTTCACAGGCTGCACCTCTACCCATCATGTCAAATACTCCGTCGCGGTGATGATATATTACACCCATGTCTTCCCTTGTGGCTGAATGGGTCCTACAAGATCTATTGCCCACTTCTCGAATGGTTGCAACGTCATTTGTGGATTCAAAGGCATTTCATCCTTTCATGATGGCCTGCCTATTTACTGACATACATAACACACCTTACAATATGCTTTTGAATCTTGATGAAGGGTGTGCTACCACAACCCTGTGCATAGAATATTTTGCATGGTTTCTCTCCCTAGATAGTGTCCTCCCATGGCACCCACATGAGCATCCACGAGGATGCTGCTTCTCTCAAACTCTAGTACATATCTTCGCAATATCTCATTAGACATCATTTTGTATAGATGCTCGGCAATGACAAAAAAATCTGTCGCACGGAACACTAATTCCTTATTTTGCTGGATAGACTATCCTTCTGATGCAGTTCTTGTTGTTAAGAAGTGTATTATATCCTCAAAATGACCATCTGTGACACATACTGTAAATAATTGTGCGTTAGGTAATCCTTCCTCAAAATTAGTAGGTTCCTCCCCTGTTTCGATGTGTGACAGATGATCTGGTTCCCCATTCAATCGTCCAAGCTTCATAACAAATTCAAAACCGTACTCTTGGAACAATAAGATCCATCTGTAGATTCACCCCCGCAAAACAGGCTTATTGACTAGGTACTTCAGCATGGAGTGACCTGTATACATTTTAAAATGGCCTCCTAGCAAGTAGTGCAGGTATTTCTGGAGCGCATACACCATAGCTAGCCCCTCGCATTCAGTGGTAGAATATTTCTTCTCTGCTTTGGATAATCTCCGGCTTGCGAATGTGATAGGATGATCCAAGCCTTCGCCTCCATCCTATGTTAGTACTGCTCCCAACGCTATACATGACGTGTCAACATATACATGCAACTCTTTCTTCTAGTCTGGGAAGATTAGAATTGGCATGGTAACCATATTTTCTTTCAATATCTCCAAGATTTTCTTACAGTCATCATTCCAACAGAACGTGACATCCTTCTTCAACAATTTTTCCATTGGCGCGATGATCTGGGGATAGCCTTTGATAAACTTTCTATAATATCACATATGTCCCAGAGTAGCGCGCAGCTGTTTCACACTCCTTGGCACTTCCAAGTTCAATATCACCGTGATCTTCACGGGGTCTACAATTAGTCCTTGTTTGCAAACCACATGCCCCAATAGGTTCCCAAAAGAAATGCAAAATAGACACTTCTTGAGATTGAGCGCAATCTAGTATCTTCAACAGGTATCTAGCATCAAGCGCAAGATTGCTACGTGGTGCTTAACCAATAAAAATACATTCCAGTCATCAAAATACACCTCCAAGAACTTATGAATAAATTCCTTGAATGTCGCAACAACCACACATGAAAATACTGCAGGCGCATTCTTCAATCCAAATGGCATTACGGTGTATTGAAAACAACCCCACTCATTCGTGAGGGTTGTCTTGCTCCTATCATCTGGCACGATTTTGATTTGTTGGTACCTAGAGAACCCATCAGTGAAGGAATATGCTTCCTGGCCACCTATATTGTCTAACACTTCATCCGTGAATAGAGTCGGGAAAGGATCATGCACACAAGCATCATTCAATTCTCTGAGATCCATGCATATCCTTATCTCATCCTTCTACTTTTTCTCTTGCACCACCATAGGGCTTACCCAATCAGATTCTTCCATAGGCTCAATGATATCTTTCGCTAGCATCTTGTCTAGCTCTGAGTGGAACTTCTCCTTGTATTCCGGATTGAGGCAGTAAGGCCTCTGCTTAACTAGCTTCATGTCAGATTTTAACGTGATCTTAATTACTCCTAGGTATCCAATTATTCCTTTGAGATCAGTAAACTTGGTAGGGAATAAGTCTTGGTATTTGCGGAAAAATTCAGCAACCTTATCCATAGTCGTGTCATCCCAGTGGTCCCAAATCTTCACGAATTTGGGTTCTGCCTCCGTACCATTGTTCACTTGTTTTGTTTTCACTGGCATGGTTATTTCAGGGTTCTCAATCTACAGTCCTTGAACCTCGTAGTGGCCTTCTGTTTCTGGAATGTTAATTTTCCACGGATCCTCATCCTCATCTTCAGTAGTTACATTATAACATTCGTGCATGTGACTCAATATAGTAGCCCATTCACGCTGAATTAGGTTTAGAGGGTCCTGCGGTATCCTAAAGATGGTTGCTTTCACCTCTTGTAGTGCCTCATCAATATTGTCAAACCCATCCTCAAAACTGAATGTCATCATGAATCCTTCGTGTAGGATATCCCAGTCACCTGTCCCATGGCAGAGATCTATTATTATATACCAATTCATTAGGATAACATCCAGGGTATGACAGAATAGGCACACCCACTCATCTTGGGGATTTTCTCCATAAGCTTATGTTCATTTGGCCAGATGCGCACGTGGATCATTCTACCCATTGTACTTGTCTGTCAGTCGCATCTTAGGCTTCCCAAATCGTGTTCTCACCATACTCCTACATTTGCGCCAATCATCAAAGCTTCCTTTGTGCATACCCCACCATCTTGCGGGCGTAGCGCGCAGTGCCCAGTCCAAGGCCTAGAAGCACTACTTTTTTGGCATCTCCCTTTCAAATGCATCCAAAAATATATCTACCTCATTTAGACCATCATAAATAGGCATATTTCTTACATCTCATGACACACAGTGCAACGATGGGGTCATCATTTTGCAATTAAGCATAGTTACTTCGTGTAACCGATTCTGCCAACATTCTATATCTTCATCGAAATCTGAAGTGCAGGAACTCTCGTGATCCCATGTAATCTGTCCATCTGTGATGGGATTCCCCCAATATTGGTCTCGTGTTGTTGTCTTATATATACAATCCAGATCATCGTCATTCTAATAATCGTGGAGTGGTTCTGTATAGCGTGATCCTTTAGCAGGATCTAGGGATATTATTGTGCTCAATGATTTCTTCTCAAAGATAATCTTTCACTTCTTTATATTGATTACCCCGTTCATATCAATAGCCCAGTCAATTCTTAGGAGTGTAGGGTAGGGATTTCTATCATCCACTATCTCTATTACTTCAAAATCCGCCAGCGTGCTCGCTCCCTCAATGTCCATGATCACCCCCTGCATCCGCCCCATGGGGATTATTTTTTGTTGATTTTCCATCCTTAGTTGAATCAGAGACCATTGTAGCATAGGTCTCCCCATTCACTCCCAAGTCTACTTTGGTAGGAAATTCGCATCTCACCCCAGGTCCAAAATGACCTGATCCATTTCATATTCTCCTATTTGTGCAGTCAGTCTCATCTCTCATCTTATCCTTGTTTTATGCTTGCCAATCTTTTGTACTACTCGTGGCTTACCTGGTGTGGTTCCAACACATATATTCATGAGTTATTGTAGCCCTTACTATTCCACAGTTACGTCATACAAGTTTCCAGGAAAGTTGTGAGCATAGAAGGGTCCATCTCTAGCTCAGGCTTATCCTTGCTTCCTAAGGTGGAGGCCTCAATGAAGCTCTTAGATTCCATGAAGGCTTCATGACCGCGCTCTATGTTGAATTCAACCTCCTTTGTCAGTGCTTTGTAAACCCATGTACTGTCTTCTGGTTGTTTCCCCTTGTCATCCCCTATTTCCATGCCACTCTTGAGCACTATGTTTACGTTCGGATCCTCCTCATGTAGCTCAGACCTCATCATCTGCAGGTTCTGAGTCGGTGGAGGTGGTAGCGCCCCTTTGTCTTGTATCCTAGCTATCAGCGTAGGATAGTCTTATGTTTCATGATCAAACAATGTGCAATATTTGCACGATAGCCGTGTTGGATTAGTGCAATCGTGGGCATAGTGTTGTGGTCATCCGCAATTGTAGAAAATCAAATGTTTGTGACCTCTACCAGGTCCTCCTCCGCCACGGCATCGTCCGCACCCATGAAATCTTGTCTGCACCATCCCTTCATTCTGGTCAAGGGGTTGTGTTTCAGCCTAAACCTTGTAGGCAGGAATTCTATCCATCATCAATTCATAGCTCCTGCAAGTACACTCAGCATGTCCTACCGACCTATAGAAGTTGTAGAACAGTTGTTTTGGTGCTTTTACATACTTCCATAGTGAGTGACAGTTATCCGTGGCATGTTTTCCAGCTACCTGACAGATATCGCACCATAATGCAAGCCCCACGCTAGGTCCTTGCTTGAGCTCCTGGCCTTAAAAGCATCGGTCCTCCCCCTACAAGGTAATTTGCAAAGACAGGGAAATGGTCTTTGTCATGACCCTGACTCTTGCATTTCAAGTACCATACTTCCTCGCGTACCTTTGGTCAAATCATCCTATCCTACTTCAGACCTTGCATCTCAAGGCATAGATTCTTCAACTGCGCATGGATCTATTGAACTCCTAGATTAGGATCTTGCATTGGAGTCTCATGTAGTCTCATGGAAATCTCTAAGGCCTCTTCCTAAGTTTTTATGTTATGACAATTCACCTCTTAAGTGCGGTAGTAACGAAGCCACAAACCACTCACGATTTTGTCCATCTGTCAAATTCATTTTGGCTTCATGGATTGTACATGTCAACCTTTGATCTAGTTCCAAGGCATCTTGTCTAGTCGCATTGTGATATCTTTGAATCCCACAATTGACTGCACCTCAGATTTAGGCCTGTTAAATTGCCTATTTAGTGTTGCCTAGATGTATGCTACTCCAGCATTCAGGTTATCATTAGATTACTTAATATACCAGGTTAGTGTGCGACCTTGCAAGGCACTAACTAGTGTCACCTTCTTTATGTGATCATCTATAACACCTTCAGCTTCCCATACAGCCCTCACAACAAACCAAAATTGGTCCGGGTCCTCATTTCCCAAGCCTTTGAACAAAGGAAACTTCATTATATTTTCCATACTAAACCGTGGTGGTGGAGGTGGTACGGATGAAGTTGGAAGCGATGGCAATGAATTCGAAGGTGGTGTGGGCAGAGGTGGTATTTGCGGGAATACTTGTCTTATTAGCTGAATAGCTCTTCATGGAGAAACCTTCGCTATCACTTCTTCATCCCTTCGGAAAGGTCAAATCAAGGGGCTATACTCTGGACCCTTATTTCCTTCGTTTTTGTAAATTTTTCCGCTTCGCATAGTCTCGAACATCAAGGTAGCTACATAATCTATTTTTCGCACAACAACATCTTAATCCAAGTAATCAAAGATTTTACGTACTTACCTTGTAGTCCTTTGAAAAAGCATCGCTCCGCCTCACTATAGCTAACTGAGGTGTTGACTGTGAATTCAGTAACAAATCCTCCTATGGCACGATTGAGCCAATGATCAATAGTGCGGGTGATCTTATACTCCGATGCTTCCAACTTTCGCACTAGCTTTGAGGTCCACACAATAGGACCGTCAAGTTTCCACCTTCCTTGGCTATCTTCTAGCTTCGCGATCCACTTGTATAAATAAATAGGGAAATAGAAGAAAAATATCTCGTGGATCTTGGTATACAAGTACTGGTAACCACTATTCTTTTGACAGTCGTAGGTTTCTGTTCTCATGTGCCATGAATTCGTGGATCTGTTTATCCAACCAGTCTCCAATCTCTTTCTTATTTTGATTCCAGTGATACAACATCACACATCTCTTATGAAGATTATGGTCCCAGCAACGGAACAATTTGTTGGCTTGAGGGGGCCTGACCCAGGTTCAGCGTTAGTTAGCTAAACAAATCCCTACACTACTGGCCCTTTCAGCATCGGCCCGTGGAGCACGGACTGAAGTCTCACTTGAAGCAGTATGGGGGGATGCTGGAACCAAGTTTCTGCACCCTTGAGATGGTTGTGATGTCAGTTTATTCCAGATATACCTGCCTTCGCGCAGGTTGCTTAGCCCTTTGTTCCACCCTTTAGTACCTTTGTGGAAGGGTACAATTGGCTTTCATGTAGCCCTAACCTACAGCTCAGGGACTTTCACATTGCTAGGGAAGCAAACTATGATATCTTCCAAGCTAGGCTAAGTGTATTACTTATCTTATTAACCGATCTTAGTTAGCTTCGCGTAAACAAATGTTCTTACTTGCGTTCACTTAACAAACACATTTACATACATTCGCGCATCTTATAAGCATTATAAGTGAAATTCATACTCAACATAACAAGATGCATAAACAGGAAATAAAGACGCAGAAATTGCAGAATACTTCTCTTTATTGATAATTCCAGATGATTACAGACCCAACCCACCTCGCACACTTAGCTATAGGGATCTGCACACTCAGCAGCAGACTTCCACCCTAGGCCTCTATGCACTCAGCTATAGAGCCTCTACCTACGCTACAACCCAAACTTAGAATTCTTGCTCTAAAGCTATGAATTTCCTCTTCTTGATTGATATCAAACTACTTAGAGCTTAGCTCTATTTATACAATTCCATGGTCCATGGACCATGGGTAGATATTTTACAGTCGACATTACATTTCCAAAATAAGGGTAGACAGCCCTATGACTGTTTAACACCTACGTGCTTCACGACCGCAAAATGTGGAGTATTTACACTTTGATTACAAAATTTGACCAAAATATGGGCTTTTAGCCCCAAAACTATCCTTGGGGGATCCCGCGCCCAACACTTTGGAAAGAGTCATGAAGGTGGAATAGGAGGCATGGGGTTGGTCCACATTCCATTTGGAAATGGATCTAGTAGTGCATTGGAAGAGGAAAAGACGAATGGAGTCTTTAGTGATTTGATGAACAATACATATGGAAAGAGCGATCATGATTTGTGGGGTCTTCTCTAGCATTACCTTCAATCTTGGGGATGCCAGAAGGAAGCTTGGTAGGCATAGCAGGCCAAATGGAGTCATGTTGAAGAGGATCGTTGATGAGCTGGCTGAAATTAGGGAGGCTCAAACCATCCATATGGGGGAGAAATGGGAGTTTAGTGACCATAGCGGTAGAGGTTCCACCTATGGGGTTACCTTGGTTACCACCTTAGTTTCCTGCACACATGTTGGTGTCGAACATGGTGATTGTACGGGGTTGGGAGGATGCGGGATTAAAGGAAGAACTGGAAGAATCAGAAGAGTCGGTATGGGGACTCAATGGAGGACTAGGAGGATGAACTCGAACTCGATGAGGAGGATTAAGATGTCCTAAAGGAAACTAGGGGTGAAGGCCATGAAGTCTCCTCAAAAAATAACTAGGATGCACAATTATGTCAATAAAAAGATGACTCAATAGAA
This sequence comes from Pinus taeda, assembly GCA_000404065.3. Taxonomy (NCBI): domain Eukaryota; kingdom Viridiplantae; phylum Streptophyta; class Pinopsida; order Pinales; family Pinaceae; genus Pinus; species Pinus taeda. The sequence goes on from APFE030662735.1 coordinate 172,073, forward strand.
TAAAGAAGGATGATAGGAGAAAAAGAGAAACATATAGTAAGAAAACACCTAGTGCAGTGGTCCAAAGTGTAAACTACTTATATTAATATGCTACTCTAATTCAAGCAAACACGTCGTATAAAAGAAAAAAGACCTCTATCCTATAGGTGATCTAAATCCTCAAAAACGTCCTAAGTCTATTGTTTCATATGGCCTTCGAAGAGACTTCTTACTTGATGGAATCTTATCCCCGTAAGTAGAGTTGTCTAGAGAAAGATGGGATAGGGAACCAACTGCTTCCCATAGCTAGTCCTATAGGGAGTTTTCCCATGATTGGTCACTATGGTTACCTGCATCCCATGGGGGTGGTCAATTCTTGAACTTCATGGTGATTAGCCAAAGCACAAGATTCCCTCCATGGGTTGGGTAGCCTCGAGGAGAACCACTTGCATGATGACCTAGCTTAACCCCCTCTGAATCAGATTTCTAACCCACTCAAGCTTTAAACCGTGGGATGGTGAAGGATTTTAAGATCCCTAATATGTCAACAAGATATGTATCAATGTAAGTGATCAATGAGTTTTATTGGAAGCCTATTCCACTGATCATATACCTAACTACACATATTGTTTGGCCCTGGTTCCCAAGTGGGCTTAATCTATGTGTGTTAAATTATTATTATGTGGCTCATTTCAAGTCTTGGCTTGGTGGTGTTAACCAAGCTCACTTTCACTCAGGGTGTGCACGTGTGTGTGAAAAATTTGTTCAATGTATGAGTTAATTGAGCATGTTTTATGATGCCATGTGCTACTAAAAAAACTATAAATAATGTTGAAAATGGACAAGAAACTCAACAACAAATCCAAGCACACAACCCCCCACCCAGGAAGGCTATCAAGTAGCTAGGAAAAAGATGGCAAGAAAGCAACATAAAGATAAACAAATGGCCAAAATATCTAATGTCTAACGGACCAGGATCTAAAGGCACTAGGCTGCTAAAAATGGTGCAGACAACCAGTAAAAATTGGAGGTGAAAATGTTGGAAAAGGATAGGCAAGAAGTTCCAAAAACCTAGGATACACAAGGGGATCCTAAGGGTGAAGGAAACAATAAACTCTAAAAGGATTAAAATGATGAAAAAACCTATCCAAAAGGGTTGTAAGACAATGGACAAAGCCATATAAATTAGTGATTGAAAGTGTTGTACCCTAGACTCCTATACTCAGCAAGTCTCTTCCTAAATGATGGAGGTGTACTCTAAACCATAGGGGGGTTTTTCTGCTGGGCAAGGAATCCCCGCACAACATGGTTTAGGGCTCATAGCTCAAGTTTTCAGTCATATTATTTTAAAGCCCTGCGAATTGTAGGTGCAAAGCGCAAATTGTATGTTAGAGTCATAGGGTTGTTCACCCTAAGTTTTGAATGTAGTGTCGGCCTACCCATGGTCCATGGACCATGGGATTGTATAAATAGAGTGAGGCTCTATGTTGTAAGGTAATGAAATAAAGGAATGAATCGATAAAATCTAATAGATCGAATAATATAGCGAGCATAGAGCAAGATTCTAAGTATCTTGGGTCGTATTAGTAGGAAGAGGCTCTGCAACTGAGTGCGCAGACCCCTACAGCTGAGTGTGCAGGGCATAGTCAAGTCTGTAACCGAGGAGGAAGAATAATAAAGAGAAGTTTTATCTAAATTCTGTGTATCTGTTCTTATGTTATTACATGTTTGATATCAATAGAAATTATACTATTTATTTATTGCGCGCCTTTGTACAAAAGGTGAATATTGTTAAGTATAACTGAAAGCATACAGATAAGCTAAGTTAATCAACTAATATCAGGTTACTAATAAGGCCTTGGGTAATAACACTATACGGCCCCCGAGTAGGACTACGTGAAGATAGCATCACAGGCTGCAAGGTACTGATAAGTGCGTGTAGCAACGTGTGCACAAGGTCAAATTGTGGACCACTTGGAACCCATCAGAAATCCCCAGGGTGGAAAGCCTAGTTCTAACACCCTCCCATACTACTTCAGGTGAGACCTCAGTCCATGCTCCGCAGACTATTGCTGAAAGGGCCAGTAGTACAAGGATTTGTTTGGCTAAATCATCTCCGAACTTGGGTCAGGCCACAACAAGCCCACAAATGGTTCTGTTGCCGGGACAGGGATCTGCATAAGGGATGTCTGATGTCGTGTCACTGGAATCCAACGAAGAAAGAAATTGAAGGGTGGTTAGACAGAAAGATTCACGAGTTCTCGGTGCAGGAAAATAGAAATCCACGAGTATCAAAGGAATAGTGTTGGAGCACTACTTATATACGGAAACCCATGAAATTTTCTTTGCATCCTTTCTCTCTGAGTTGTATGAGTGGATCACAAAGCTACTAGACAGTCAGGGAAGGTGTAGGCTCAACAAACCAATTGTTTGGACTCCAAAATTAGTGCGCAGACTAGAAGCATCGGAAGATAACATCGCATGCACTGTGGACCATTGGCTCAATCAAATTATAGGGGGCTTATCACTGAGTTCACGATAGACACGACAGTCAGCTATAGTGAGGCGAAACGATGCTTCATCAAAGGACCACAAGGTAAGTACATTAAATCATTGAATGCTTGGATTAAGATTTTATTGTGAAAGCGGGTTATGCAAATAAATTGATGTATGGGGCTACACGAAGTGGGAGGATCTATAGAAACAATGGTAGCGCAGAGATATAAAATAGCCCTTTGATTTCGCCTCGGTGGGAAAGTGAGGAAGAGCTTGCGAAAGTTTCTCCAAGAAGCGCAGTCAGTCTGACAAGGTAGTGAATTCTGCACCTACCACTTCCACCTACAACACCACTAGTCTCACCATCTTCACCTCCATCTTAGCCCACACCACCTCTTCCACCACCACAGTTCAATATGGCGAGCGCAATAAAATTGCCAGTATTTATGGGAGTAGGGAATGAATATCTGGACCAATTTTGGTTCGTGGTAAGGACCATATGGGAAGCACAAGGAGTCGTGGATGAAAATATAAAGAAGGCAACATTGGTGAGCGCATTGCAAGATCGCGCATTGACATGGTACATTAAGCATTCTAATGACCATCCAAACACGGGGATCGTAGATATCCAGGCCGCACTGAACAGGGAATTTAGCAGGCCAAAGTTGGAGACACAAATGATTATCGGGTTTAAGGAGATCGTGATGCTTCCAGGTGAGACTGCATGGGATCTCAATCACAGACTAAAGAGTATGATTTGCGAAGCCAACATGACCTTGATAGATGGGCAACACAACGCATGGTTTGCAGCGTCACTAACACCGCATCTAAGGACGATGTTGTCACAGTAGAAGTTATCCACCCAGGCTGAAGCTTTGGAGATTGCAATGAGACTCCATGAGACCCCAATACAAGATCCTGGCCTGGGAGTCCAACAAATCCACGTGCAACTGCAAAATTTGTGTCTGGAAATGCAAAGTTTGAAACAAGATAGGACAACTCAGTGCATAACAAGGACCATAAGGTGCATAAAGTGCAAAGGCCAGGGGCATGACAAGGACCATTTTCCAGTCCTCACAAATTACTTGGTGGGAGGAGGGTCGATGCCATTAAGGCCAGAGGAACAAGCAGAATTGAGCGCAACACCTGCATTATGGTGCGTGGTTTGTCAGATAGGAGGAAAACACGCTATGGATAATTGTCATCTGTTGCAGAAGTATACACAGACATCCCAGGAATTGTTTTGTAATTTATGTAGGTCGGTAGGCCATGATGAGCGCACCTGTAGAAGTCGAGAGCTAATGATGAGCGCACCTGTAGAAGTTGCGAGCGAAATGCGAGCCCTCGACCCGAATGCAGGGATGGTGTGTGCTAGATTTCAGGGGCGCGGACGAGGTCGAGGTGGAATGGGACCAGGAAGGGGTTGTGGACAGCTGAATTGTTACAATTGCAGGGGCCAAGGAATTATGCCTGCGAGTGTACAAATCCGACGAGAGAATCATGTTTATATTGTACTCAGTTTGATCATGAGACAGAGGACTGCCCTGCACTGATAACGAGGTTGTGTGATAAAGGGATATTCCAGCCTCCCCCAACTCAGAATTTGCAATGATGAAGTCTGACCCGCGCGAAGAGGACCCGAATGTAAACATAGTGCTTAGAAGCAGTATCACGACAAGAGATGACAAAGGTAAGAAACCTGAAGAAAGTGTGTGGGTTCGCAAGGCTCCTAGAAGGGAACCTGAATTTAATTTAGAGCGCGCGAAGGAGACATTCATGGAAACTAAGAAGAGCTTCACTGAGGCCTCCACTTCAAGTAGTAAGGACCAACTAGAGCTAGAGATGGATCCTTCAACGATCACTACCTTTCTGGAGACATGTATGAAATTGTTTTGTGACAGCAAGGCTGTAAAAGGACTGTAGGAACTTATCACTAGGTGTGCTGGGTCAAGAGAACTTAGTGTAGTCTAGAAGCTCAGGAAACATACATCGCGAACAGGAAGGGAAATGTGATTGACTACGTAAATCGGGGAGTATGAAATGGATCAAGTAATTCTGGATCTAGGATCGGACGCGAATGTGTTGCCAAAGAAAACATGGTAGATCATGGGTAGGCCCATGGTTCAATGGCCGCCTATTCAATTACAGATGGAAAACTAGTAGAAGATCCTACCAATGTGAAGATTTTAGGGGATAACAGTAGACATCGAAGGTGTGAGCGCGCTTGCAGATTTCGAGGTGATAGAGATTGTCGATGACAGCAATCCCTATCCCGCACTACTGGGAATACATTGGGCCACTGATATGAACGAAGTAATAAATCTAAAGAAGTGCAAAATGATTTTTGAGAAAAAGTCATTATGCATAGTGGTGCCTTTAGACCCTGCGTAAGGAGCACAGAGCTAGTGCATGACGATGAGCTAGACTGTATATACAAGATAACCGCATGGGAACAGGATTGGGTGAATCCTACAACGAATGGCTAGATTTCGTGGGAGCATGAAAGCTCCTGCACATCAGATTCGGATGAAGAAACAGAACGATGGTAGAATCGGTTACACGAGGTAACCACAATCAATCGCAATATGATGGTAAGATCACTGCACTCCATGACAACAGAGTTAAGAGATTTACCTCTGTATGACAAGTTGATGGTGATGGATGAATTCCTGAGAAAATGTGAGAGTGAAGTACCAAAATAGCAGTGGTTCGATGCTCTAAAATGGGCACTGCATGCTACGCCCATAAGGTGGTGGGGTACGCATCAGAGAAGCTTTGAGAGCAAGTGTGAATGTAGAAGGGGGATGCTTATATTATTTTGAAAACCTCAGCTATGGATGAGAGCCAGTTATGAGGGGCGAAACAGCTTGCACACCCACCTTTCCAGATGGGTACATGTGCATGGTATGCAACCCGTACGAATGCACACCACGGTCATAATAGGAAATAAAAATAACAAGCAGAAGCAGGCAAGACAACTGCGTGAACGATGAATCATGATAAAACGTAGCGCGCCAAAATTCATACATAGGGATGCCTTTGAAAAGGTGTGTGAACTGCTGAACTGGGTCCACCATGTGAGACACACTGATTGGGACCTGCATGTACCAACGGTTGTATGGGATTATAGAACCATGTGCAAAACTCTGATTGTGCAAATGCTTCCGAAGTTGAATTATGAAGCAGGAGTTGTAGTCCCTATGGAGCATGCAAAGATGAGTCTGCACATAACAAAACCTGTAGATATGATGGTCCTCGTAGACCAGAATGAAGAAATCACACATTTTCACGAAATAGAACATATAATACTTGAGGAAGAAATCCGACGGGGAAACTTTAAACTTCGCGAACTTGAAAAAGACCATGTACGGCTAAGGGAGAAAAGTGCTTTAATAGACGTAGAGGTCAAGAAGCTAGAAAACAAAATAAAGGAAGCATTTCTCATTGAAAAACTAAGGATGGAAAGGTAAGGTGCGTACAGTCATACTGAAAAATTGGAAATATATTGTCATGAATTGGTTAGTCTGTTGTTGTGGCTAAGACCACGTCTCACCAAATGTGGTGACCAGGGCAGCACAATGCAAATAGTAGATTGTGCAATGCCGATCACTACAATGGAAGATGGGGATTCTCCATGAACCATGGTGGAGGACAATATGAAGCCCCACATGGGTGGTGCGCCCACCTGACTAGCCGTAGGAAGGATAGTCTTAGCGTTGCAGGCAATTGAAAGGAAGCACGGGATTATAAAGTATTATGCCTGGGGGCTGCATGATATGAGAGATGTGCATAGGAGCAGGATGTCACAGGGTTTGCAATTGTGCATGGAGGGTTGTGTTGCTGCACGGGTTGGCTGGGAAGTGACCATTGGTGTCACTATTCATGATGGGATGTCCGATTTGAGGCAAAATGGAGCAAGCGAAAGGCATTTAAGATGAGAGTTATGGGCAAGATTTGGGAAAATCTGCTGCTAAGGAAGCATTGATGGCCCGAAATTTATGGGAGCAGTCAAATTTGAATTCAAAAGGCGCTAAAAAACTCAAAGGATTGGCTAACGAACAACACTTAGTCATTTGAGAATTGATCCCTTGAGTAGAGCACAGAGTGTTGAGAGTTGAGTGATAATTAAGCCGCTAAGTATGCGAGAGAAAAAATACTATGTAGAGATGATGACGGCCACAAAGGATGGGTTGGGAATTGAAGAAGGAACTGCTGGTGAGGCCGCACAAACCCCCATGGTACAGGATGTTCCTGAACATGCTGGGTTTGTGACAAAAATCCCCAACTCATTGTGGAAGTTGAGGCCAAAGAAGGATAAGTAGTCAATGGGACCAGTATGCATGTCCCTAAGGAATCCATGACACAAAAATTTATCAATGGAAGAAAAAGGGAAGGTAGTCACGATTGAAATAGATGAGGAGGAAGAAGATTTGCAGGCCCTGATTGCCACTGCAAAAGAAGAAGAAGACGTGGAGGAGGACATCCAACCGTTGTGCTCTGCAGTGAAACTGCCCGCATATGTCCCTCCATGGAAAGGGAAAGCCAAAGTACCAAAGGATCTGGATGCAACAAAGAGTTCACACCAGACCCCACTCCTCCCCGATGGAATTGTATTTGAGGGCTCACACCTAGGACTCGTGCCCACCATGAAATTTGAATACTGGGACCTCGCGAATAGCTAGAAGTTCACACACTTAGAGACAACAAATCTAATGAAGCAGAATATGGAGGGGGTGGTGATAACATTAGAGCCGCGAAAATGGCTGCACGGTGTGGAAAAGGCTACGTTGTTGCATTTCTTATGGATACCACATTACCACCACGCATCCATCACCATTTTCGTCATCAGGCAGTTGCTCTGCCTGGTGCATGATGGGTATCTATGGCTAGAGGAGCCTATTACCATCATGCCAAACCTCATCCACTGAATTTCTCGGCTTCCTTGTAAGGGAAAGGACCCCGTGACGATAGTTGGAAAGAGTACCGATTTGGCTCTCGTAGAGGCCATCAAGGCAAAGTATAAGTTGGAGATGAAAAAGAGGGGCTACGCTATCACCAACATCAAGGACAAAGGGGTGCATGTAGCCACCCAACTCCTGGCTGGTAAAGTGATGATAAAATGTCGTGCTGATGAGATAATAGCACTAGTGGTCGCGTTGGCCAAACAATGTGCGGAGGGGGTCCAGTTCAATTGGGTCGAGTTCCTCTGCGAGAAGTTTTTGTTAAACTGTCACGAGGCCCAGGAGTAGGGTAAGACCTTCCACTACGCGTGGTTGCTCTTATCCATATAGCTGGTAGTGGGAGAACTATCGAAGGATAGTCAGTTCCCCAATATCGACCGAGACTTACCAGAGGTCGCAAAGTACACTTTGCTCTGGGTTACTAAGGATGCGGAATGGATTCGCGATACAAAATTTTCTAGGTGCTCATGGAGGTGAGCATCTGAATGTGGATCAACAGGAGGCCGCACCTGCCTCCTATGGTGCATAATAGTCTGCGGACTTTGGCAAAATTCAAGGCAGATACGCACAACATTTATATCAGGGCATGAAAGGACCTGGTGAAGAAGTGGACAAAGCTACCATTTGTAGCCACTGACGATGCAACCTTCACTATATTGGAAACATGGCCTCCCGAGTGGCACGCCCCATATTTGGCAGAACTGGAGAAAGAAGTAGCACAGAAAAAGAAGGATGATTCTAAACTGCGCATCACCTAATTTGTTGTGAGAAGGTGAAATGAAAAAGCGACAACTGAGGTAAGTGTAGTATGCAAAGTGGCACAGGAAGTCATGGAGTAGAAGAAGGTTGCAGAAGCAACAGTAACAGTGCAGACAACAAAGGCAGCAATGGTACAGGCAGAGGAGGGCCAAGCAACGTCCTCAGGGCAGGAGGTAGAGGACACATAAATAGCAGAAGGGAGCGCAGACACAGGGACCACATCCACACAACTCAAACGGCCATGCATCGCAGGAAGATCGAGTCCAAGAAAGAAGGTCAAGGCCTCAAAGCTGGCCATTGACCCGATCACCTTAACTGAAGGTGATCTCCATTACATCGGTGAGACAGTCTGTGATGTCACCAGTGAAGTGCTCAAAGAATTTATGCTGGAGCACCGGAGTGTGTTGGGGGCCCTTAAGTTGGAGCTATAGGAGTTACAGGTGTGGCCCCCTCAGGAAGGTACCCTGTCTACCCATGTTGCAGCAGGCACTTCAACAGTAGAGCAGATGTTGCGCATGAGGATGGCCAACATAATAGTGTTGCCAGATGGAGCGTTAGTATCATCAGATGTGATGGACCGAATGCTGGTTAGCATGATGAAAGGCCTTGGCCTTAATCTAGCTGCCCTTCCCCGGGAAACACTCTATCAGCTACAGGATGGAATAACAGTAGAGTTGTGCACTAGGGAGAACCACGCATTCCATGTTCTTAGTGAACAGAAGATCAATATGGAGCAGCTTAGCTTGCAGCGTGACAAGTTTGTATTGCAGAACCAAAGGTTAGTGCAGATGGTAGATGACGCTTGCCGGCGTGTCTCAAAGCTGGATATCGCAGCAGATCTACCGATAGAAGTGCGGATTCATAATTTTCCAAGTGGAGTCCATGATGCGAGAGAAGAGACAACAAAGGTTCAGCTAGAGCTGAACCTTTAGATTGCTGAGCTGCGGTTGAAGGTGCAGCCTTCCACTCCACCAGAGATCAGATAACAGTGTGCCAGTGCTATTATAGCAGGGTTGGAAGAGATTGGAGGTGCAGTGCGTGACTGTACCAACATGTTGGAACATGCGCTTGAGGTCCTCACGACGTTGCAGGAGGATCCCAACATCTAGCGGCTGGAGATAGAGGCACGCGAACTCTAGCAACAATATGACAACATCAGAGCAACTGCACAAACAGTAGTCCTTACTCAGTGGCTTGTAAGGATGTAGCAAGCCAAGGCATTAAAAGAGCAGGTGGACGCGGTGCGCCATAAGGAAGCAGTTCTCAAAGCATGTGTCTAGCCATGGATTGACAAATCCTTCACAATCATGGCAGATATTGAAGGAAATCTTGCGCAGATTTAGGGGATGCATGCACAGATGTAGCGCAGCATGCCGGAAATAGAGGTCTCAGAAGGGAGAATGCAGCAGGTTCAGCAAGCATCAGCTCAGTGCACTGCAGACATCAGCACCGTACAGAAGCAGTTGGAGGGACTCCACTCCAAGATCGCCACGTTGACAGAGTGACTCGAGGGTGAGTCACAATGTTTGCGTTGGGGGCCTATTGGGAATGGAATCCCCCCATAGCATGGTTTGGGGCTCAAAACCCAAGATTTGAGTAATAATATTATAAAGCCTTGCGAGTTAAGATCGCGGAGTGTGAATTGTATGTTAGAGTCATAGGGTTGTCCTCCCTAAGTTTTGAATGTAGTGTCAGTCTACACATGGTCTGCAGACCATGGGATTATATAAATAGAGTGAGGCTCTAAGTTGTAAGGTAATGAAATAAAGGAATGAATCGATTAAATCTGATAGATAGAATAAGATAGAGAGCATAGAGAAAGAGTCTAAGTATCTTGGGTCATAGTAGTAGGAATAGGCTATACAACTAAGTGCGTAGAGGCATTGTAGAGTCTGCAGCTGAGTGTGAAGATCCCTGCAATTGAGTGTGCTGGGTGGAGCCGAGTCTGTAACTGGGGAGGAAGAATAATAAAGAGAAGTTTTATCTAAATTTCGTGTATCTGTTCTTAGGTTATTACATGTTTGATATCAATAGCAATTATACTGTTTATTTACTGCACGCCTTTGTTTGAATGGTGAATATTGTTATGTATAACTGAAAGCATACATATAAGCTAAGGTAGTCAACTAATATCGAGTTACTAATAAGGCCTTGGGTAATAACATTGTTCGGCCCTCGAGTAGAACTGTGCGAAGACAACATCACAGACTGCGAGGTATTGATAAGTGTGTGTAGCGATGTGCACGCAGGGTCAAACCACAGACCACTTGGAACCCATCAGCCATCCCCACAGTGCGGAAGCTTGGTTCTAGCACCCTCCCATACTACTTCGAGTGAGACCTCATTCCACGCTCTATGGACTATTACCAAAAGGGCCAGTAGTATCGGGATTTGTTTGGCTAAATCATCTCCGAACCTGGGTCACGCCCCAACCAGCCAACATTTTCCTTCCTCAATGAGAAATTAATAAGAGAATATAGGCCTAGGGATGACTAGAAACCCTTCCTGGCACACACGCAACACAATCAACAAATCTGGAGAATTTTGAAAAATGACAGAATGCATAAATTAACCTGAAAAGTGCATCCGAGTGTAGAAACGAGCCAAGAAAATGTGTTAGGCTGTATAAAAGAGGAAAAAAAAAGTGTGTTTTGTTCCTACAACTCTCACTTGGTAGATCTCACCTATATTGTGTTGTCTCATGCTCGACTGGTACCCGTGACCTGTGGAAAGATGCAGAAACCCAACAGGAAAGAAAATATTTCCAGAAAACAAATGTGATCTAAAAATAGAAATTAAGACGCTAAAAATAGTTGGAAAAACACTAAAGAGATCTGAAATAATAGTCACCAAGAATCTGAATTACTACACCAGTGGAGTCGCCACTTGTTAATGATTATGTAGCTAAAAACCCAGTGGGGTCGTCATTTGTTGGTGTAAAGATTTCGGAAAAGTGTACAAAAAATTATTCACTTAAGTCATTGGTGACAAGTGACCCTAAAAACAAAATTGGTCTATTTTTTGCTTTAGATATGCAAGAAAAAGTGATAAAACCTTTCAAGAAAATATATAATGCAAGCCCAAAACATATAGAAATAGTAAATAAAATTGCAATAGTCCAATAAGAGACTTCAAATGGATAATATTTTATTAAAACACCTGGTGAGGAAGATTTACAACATGGTTTTGTATATACCCCTTCCTCGTATGGGTCCTTTTGATGTCCCTGTGCTTCAATGGTCTTGTTCTTCTCTCTTAAATATGCAAAAAACCCAAAAGCAAGACGGAACTCAAGTGGGAGCTCAAATGTTGTGAGATGATAATGGTGATGATGATAATGATCATGGTGAAGAATGAATGAAAAACCCTCCTATTTATAACAAAGTATTAAGCTAAATTAGGAAACAGAAAATAATAAAATGTCATTGACTAAATCAAAATCTAGCCATTAGGAATACTTTATCATATTTTTTGGAAAGGGAAAAAATATTCAAAATGGTCATATATCTTTATAGAAAATGGTTGAAGTGGTTAACAAATAAAATGATTTATTAATCACTTTGTGAGAATTAAGGAAAGTGTGAATTTGAAATAATTATTAAATAATGGTTTAATAATTATTCCAAAAATAAGAAGAAGGAATAATAAACAAATAGTAATTTATTTAGTTATTCCAAAGTGATTTAGTCAAATGTGTTGAGAAATAATTATCAAATAATTATTTAATACTTATTTCTAGAGAAAATTATATAAATAATGATTTATTCAATTATTTTCATGTGGTTTTTTAATTTTAATCGAAAATAATTTAATAAAAATGGTTTACTAAATTGTTTCCTATGGTGAAAGTGAATTTACTATGGTTAAATTAATCCTACATGGTGTATTCGATCCGCCCAATATGAAATGGCTAGGTGATCATTGTTTGGGTGATAACACATACCCTGGCACATACCTCTTTGATATTTGATGTATTTTTCTTTGCTGCACATCTGGAGTTATTTAATGGTTCCTTATGTATGGATTGATATGAGCTATAGAAATTGAAGTAAGCTATAGAATGTCATTGATTCACCAGTTGTTGCCTTTTAAAGTTTCTTATATTGATGTAATGGTACTTTATTACTGCTACAGTCTCCCGATGATGCTAGAAGAAAACGAGGCCTCAAAAATGTTATTTAGACCTAAAAACTATTAGAAGAAAAAGGGAAATAACAAGGAAGTGGGAAAACAGAAGGAATTTGAAAATGTGAACCACCAAGAATCCTTGGTTTTTAGTTACAATTTTATGTATATACATGTCAACAATGTTGGTTTTCATGCTTATACTTATTATTATTATCACTTTTTTTTCTTCTTTTTTTTTTAAAATTGGGGAAAGAAGATTTCAATTTACTTGGAGGATGAGGAGAAGAATCTCCTTTCTCAACCAACTTGAAATCAAAATTATTTTGCAAATATTTGACAAATTCTTCTCTTGTCAAATTTTTGTGATATAAGAAGGTAATATTTTCTTCATCAATAGCCTTTACTCTGACTACTCTATTATCAAAGATAGTATCTAATTAGCCTAGGTATTGCAACAAAAATGTGGCAACTCCCAAGGATACCAACTTTAATTATCAAACTGGGGTTCACACAAACTTATGGAGTGAATGTAATAAAATAAGATCCTAAACTAATTGCACAAAATGAAATGCTCGAAATGGAAATGTTAACCTACTACAAGAAAAAAAATACAAGGAAATAAACATATTCTAATTTCATAAAGTAAATCTCATAAAGTAAATTTCAGTAATTACATTTCAAAGATTTTATATCCATTAATAGAGTTCATTGGATGTGGCAGTCATCATTGTATTATCCATTTCATAACTTTGTCCATTATCCCAAATCGTTGAAATGTTTTTCATGGGTTAAGAGGCAAGTCCTAAGTGGTCTTTAGTTTTCTATAATCGTTGATTTAGAGCATATAGGTCTTGATTCAATCCTAAAGGATAATAACTAATCTTCTTGAGTGAATCTGGGCAAGTATATACATGTTGGAAGGATGCTACAAGAGTTCTCGTAGATACTACAAGAAAATGTAGATTTACTATAGGGAGTTATAATTCACCGAATGACCAAGAAAATTAAATCCAATTTGGATGGGACAAATTTTTTTATGACTAGGATGTCCTAGTTCTCCATTCCAAGTGGAATCACTCAAAAATACCTTTTCTAACCCATTCTAAAAAATAGCAGAGGATTACTAGTCTAAAACCTAGAAATTCGAGAACTAGTGAGCTAGTAAATATATCAAATGTCTAACATAATCAAGTGCAAATGTGTTGGGGTAATTTTTTTCATTAACTAGAATGTTTTTTTTTTATAATTCAAGTGGAATCAACTCGATTGAAGCTCGTTAGAATGCTATAAAAAATAGTAGAAAATTGTTGTTATTTGCCACAAAGGACTTCCAAAAATCTAGATTTGGGAATAGACAAACTAATCCAAGTAATTCAATGATTAATATGAAATTCCAAAGTTGTTACAAGGATGAAATGATTCTTCTGATTCTGAAAAATAACTTACTTCAACCATTTAACCCAATCCTACAACAAGAAATCACCAATACTAAATACAGAAATAGAAAAAAACAAGAACAATAGATGCATGTGAATAAGAAGTGAAAGGAAGAAAAGTAAATGATACAAAAGGGCTCTGAGGCTCCTCGTATGGCCAATCCCAAGGAAAATTAGACACCTATTGAGGAAACCAAGATTTAGAGGCTGAACATGGCATCAATATTCATTATTTCCATCAATAAAGTTATATTGCTGCAAGAAATGACAATGGAGCTGCAAAAATATGAGTTCTCTCCACAAGAAGACTAATAAAAATCCACCCCTAGAGGTAAATTCGACTAGGTACTTATAAAAAATGATTAGGAAGAATTCCCCATAAAAAGAGGAATCTTTCACCACCAAAATACCTTAATTAGTGGATCTCGTTCCCAATACTAGGAATCTACATTAAATGACAGGGAACACATTCCTAGATTTTCTCAATCATTGGAGCTCCAAAATCTATGAAATTATTTCAAAATATCTTCTTGATTTATTATTTAATATTGATCCTCCTGTAGTAGGGAGCAAGTACTTAAATTATGTCCTCCTCCAAATCTTCATAATTTGCCCAATATTCTCACAATATTCCACAAAAATAAATAGTATTAAGCACAAATATGCAATTATCCATAAACCTTCCTATTGAACATATCAAAGTTAAAAATACATTATCTAATGCAAAACTAGAGGTTTAATTTGCTGAAGGATGGTCATATGGACCTTAATTTATGTCTGATTTAGAGGCCCATCATACCCCCTTGTGAAAGTGTTGCTAATCCTCTTAGCAACTTAGGACCTTATTGTTCCTCATTCATGGCCCTGGTGGCCTCTCTCTTGTGAATTCCTCAATCCTTTCTCTTAAGAATCTTGGTTGTAAGTTCTGCAAGGACAAGCAAAAAAATGTAGTTGTTCTTTCCATGATTGTTTGATAGTATTTCAAGAAAAAAAAACATAACTTTCCTCTTTGCAAGTGAACTCTAATGTTTTGTAGATCCATTTCATTCATATCCTCTCCCTTGAAACCTTCATTCCATTTTTACTCATTTTATCAAAATTGTTTGTGCATAGAAAAATCACAATGTTTCTTGAGACCATTAGCCTGACTTATTCCCCCTATTCAATATGATTTCTTGAATATTTTTCAGTTTGGCAAGGTCTTCCACATCATTTTCCAACCTCGTGCTACTATTTTCCACCATTTGGACACCTCTGAAACCTTCAAAATGCCTTTAGATGAGAACTAGGACATGTTTAAGTAATTCATGTAGTATCTATAGGAAACCTTGTCGCAGCCTGTTTAAACCTTTTTTGAGCAAAAATGGTAGTCTGAGCCTAGGGTAGGCCCTCAAATTGACTTCCATGCCTTTCTCCCCTTTCTATAACATCTTTTAGGCCTTGGAAAAAAGCTAGAAAGAGACTAGAGACCTCTTGGAAAGCCTATTTTCATCATTGCAGTTTGAGTTCTATTTTGATGGTGAATGTCTTCTTGCCTTTTATTGCCTTATTCTTCTCTTTTGTGGCCTAGATGATTTCCTAATGGCATTGGAGTTCTTTGTTTTGATTAGGTCTCTATTAGGCACTGCCATTTTGGGTTTTAGCACAATTTGTTCCTTTCTTCCTTCTTGTAGCAGCATTTTGCCTTCCTATAGCAGTCATTCCTTATCTTTCAGGGTCTTCTAACTGTATGGGAGTGAGGAGAAATGATATAGAGGCTTTGGAGGATGATGCTAGGGCTCAGAGGGAGTAGTGTAGGTTTGTGAAAATGGAGAGGATGTGTTCTATGTGCTCTTTTCAAGAAATTTTCAAGGTGAGACAGAGTGTAGGGTTTGTTCTTGAAAAATATTAATTTTTTTCTTATGAAATGGGATGGATGAATGATTGATAGATAGTGGATATGAAGTGTATGGGGGGCTTGGAGTGTTGTGGTGACTTGGCCTTTGCACAAATTTCCTCTTTTAATTGTTGTCTCCATTCCTTAAAATCATCACCCTTTCTAATTTAGCTTTTCCACATTGCATGAGTGAAGGAGTTAGCTGTATTAACTAGTTGAAGGTAGTCGAGACTACTGACCCATCCTTAGCTTATAAAACCTCATCTCTCATGCATTGACAACAAATTTCTAACTATAATATGCTCAAGAGAAGAGGTCCAGAATATTTCATACTTGTACCTACCTAATGGTTGTTGGAGAGGCATGAATGTTGTTGTTGAGTTGATGATCGATCCATGGTCCTATGTGTTAGCACTCTGTAATTTTCCGAGGTTGTAAAAGAAAATCAAAAAGGAAACCACAAACCTACTTTGAAATCTGGGATCTATCCCTTCCAGCTTCAGAGAGGGATTTCTCTGTAAGATTTAACTTTGTTGTATTAGATATTAGGCTAGTTATGAGGGTTGGGAGTTTGATTTATGATTTGGTTTGGTTGGAATAGCAAGGGAAGAGCCATTGGGCAATGGAGTCTACAAAATTAACAAGGATATGTATTAGATTTCAAAGGTTTTTCATGGGGCAAAGTAGCTGAACTAACTGGATCTTTTAGATTTAAATGAAATGTATCAGAAGAAAAGATATAGGTTCAATTGAAGTTAAAGAGAAATTAATAATTCCTTAACATGATATCATAGGAAAACATTGAAATTATCTACAGCTAGAATCAGAGTGTATTTTTCAGCAAATTCTCTTCATCAACATTTTGTAAGATAATTCAGTTTTAAGAAAACATAAACATGGAAACAATTGGAGGAGCACTTCACCAAATAGTCCAACAAATGAATCATGTGAAGAATGTCCTTTTTATTACTAATAAGTCCATTGAGGCTTGAAAAACACACAATAACTTTCTTCCGTACAAAAACCAACCGATATTACTTCAAATGATGAAGTATTTATACAAATTTATTACAAAATATCTTGATTTAAAATATCAAGATTTGTTACAAATATCTATACGAATATCTTGAAACAAAATTCGAAATTTTATTACAAAAAGTATAAAAATAGACTAAACTGTTTTAAAAAAATCAGTTGACTGAGTGTTCATGTTGTTTCTGGGCATTTTGGTAGTGACTAGGCCTTTAAATGAGCAATGTTGTTTGTCTTGCTAGCAGATGTGCTGTGTTGTCCCACTTTTCACTGCATTCTCTTCGATGACTGTCGTGTTGAATATAAGATGTTGTCCTCTATCCTTTTTCTACTTACTGATTAAAATGTGTTAAATGTGTCCTTGTTTCCCTCTGTCCTTTTGCTACTTCCGTTGTTATTGTCATTTAATAATTCCCCTTTTAATTAATTTATCCATTTATAAACTATTGGGAAATTTGGGGAAATAAACTTTAATCATAATATATCCAGCGCAAAGGGGGAAATTATTTTGGATTATGAATAAATGCAAGTAGAGGAGCCATGTGGCAGCTGGGGATTGGCGGAAAAGAATACAATCAGGACAAAGGGTTATACAACTGCGTGATTGGAGGCTAGGCGATGGAACAGTAAATGGAAGCGAGATCAGGCGGGAAAGGAGGGCTGAGCGATTTTCAGAGGGGGGTATGAGTGGTTAACGATATTGAGAGGGGGGTATGAAATCATGAGGGAAGGACATGTAGCGGAAGGGAAAACTGCTTTTCGAACCCCCCCCCCCCCTTTCCATTAAACAGAAATATAGCAAGGGGTTCTAAAAAGTCTTTAGATTCATTAGATTAAAGCAGTATCATGATCAAGCGTGGGGAGAGCTATGGTGTTTAACCATATGTGGACTCAACAACCCTTTAAATTTACCATATAAATTATAGCATCCGGAGGGCTTATCACAATTGCTGAGGGCACATGGGAGCGAAACGATAGACATGGACCCACAAACCTTTTCAAATACATTGTATAACTTATTGCAATTGGCGAGCGAGACCTTTACCTTGTTCCATCGTGCCTTGTTGATGGGCTAGACCCGATAGCCTATCAAATCGCAACATATAAAATGTCGCATCCGGTGGGGTCTTACCACATCACAATCGCAATCGGGAGAAGGACTTTGCGGGGGAGCGAATTTTACCATGTTCTATAGTGCTTTACCAAAGGACTCGACCCAACACTATAAAAAATTTCAACCTATAAAATATCACATTCGGGAGGGGTTATCGCAATCGGCGAACAGGAAGAAACTTTGCATTATAGGCGAGCGGGACTTTGCGATATGCGATAGTGGGATGATGCGATATGGTGACACGTCATCTATGGGCCCATTTTATGCCTCAGGGGTAGTGCAAGGCTTTATGTAATGTGATGTGATATAAATAAAATGATTTCGGCATAGTTTGTGATATATGTGAAATAAATGGAAATGTGGCTAGAGTTGGACTATTATCAAAGAATGGGAATGCAACTAGAGTTAAATGTATAGTACAAAATGGAAATGGGGCTAGAGTTTATATATAAAATGGATTCTTGGGATAAGGCTATAATTTGGGAATTAATATGAACAAAGGGAAATGAATTAAGGCTAGAGTTTATGGAAACAGAAGTAAAATTAGCATGATGGATTAATGGAAATCTGGAAATGGGGCGATGGTTATGTGGGTCTTGGCTAGAGTTAAAAATCATATGTCATATTCATTATGGGGAAAATATTTTTCACAAGGATAGATGCAAATATAATTTGAAACTGTAGCTGAAATAATTTCCAGACCTTTATCTGCTTTTGAAGGGAAAGTTTCATTCTAGCCTATCTTTCAATCCAAGAGTCGGATTTGGGCGCAGGATATACCATTCAAAATATGCTTTTGAGCACATTCTGATGAAAATACCTGCAGTCTAATATGATCCAAACATTCTCATGCAAAATATCTCCTCAAATCCTAATACTTGGTGTCTCTTTGGAAATAATTTGCAGGATGGAATATTATTTACAATATCTCAAACATAATAATGATCAACTATAATCAAGCAATCCTATAAAAAATTATAGGAACCTAACATAGGCTCCAGCTGGGGATGACACTCTCCTTGTGAAGTTTCAAGAACATTGTAGACTAGTAGCATGATCCATTGGGCTAATCCAAAATTTGCAACTTTAACTATCATAAAAAGTTGTGTGACTGAAACTCTTAAACTGAAATCAATACCATTTTGCACACTAAAAACTGAAGTCTGAAATACATTGAACCAAAATCTAAAATGCAATCTGAGACTAAAACTAGATAAGAATACTTGAAAAATATGCTCAGAGCATTGAGATTATTTTCACACTGCTACCTACCGTATACTACTGAAAATCATATTGAATCAAATAATACAAAAATGCTAATGTAGTTGGTCATGCATATGACTACTAATTTGAAGCTTGCATTCCATTTCTCCAAATACAAAAATAAACTCAAAAAATGGAAACTCAAAATTTTGATTGGAGCTTTCTTCGTAATCCATCACCATCACATAATTCAGTTTTGTTAAAGATTCCAACAGGTTTTCCAAAGGATCCTCAAAATCATGGAGGATTTCTCCTTGTTGTACTATGCCTGAAAATAACTTCTCATATACTTTCTAAAAAATGTATCTATCCCTTTTTGAATTTTTCGACGTTGTGTTTTCAAGGGATGAAAGATTATAAATACTGTGTTTATCATTTGTAGGATGTAAAACAACTTGTTGTTCTTCAACATTTCCTTGAAACTCAATAATACAATTCTTTTGTATTGAAAAGGTGATTGGCAGAATTTATTGGCAATTATGTTCATCTTCATATGATTTTGTTTGAAAATTGGCCTGTGCAGGTTCATAATGTACATTGTCCACACATACATCTATAGAAATCTGAACTTGACAATCTTCTCTTTGAAATAAAATTTCAGAAAGTGAAAATTCAGAAGAAAAATTTGAAATACAGTCATCATCCATATCATGATGAGATTAAAATTTGCAAGGTTGATGTAAATTATTAAGTATTGGTTCCTAGGAGACTATATGATCTTGAATCTCGTGGTTACTTAATAACTGTGATTTTTTATTAAAGGAGTCCCCCATGTAACACAAAAAACAATCATCATCTATATAAAAAGGTTGTTTCCCCGTTATGCTTGTTTCAACTTACTTTCCAACTTCACTAGTGATCTTATAATTTTCTTTCAACTCTTCAAATGTAGCATAACATAAAGGTAAAGAATTATCATGATTTTCTTTCAACAACTTGAAATGTGGCATAACATAGGGGTAAAGAGTTGCCATCAACATAATTTGCATTGTTTTCTTGATGTTCAATGTATAAATTATATACATGTTCATTTGTCTCAATTTTTTCATCGTTGTCATAAGTAACACACAAATGGTGACTATTTTCCTCAACTTGTTGAAGTTTAACATCCTCTTGCTGATAACCTTCCACTGCTTGTTTTTCTAAACTTCTTTCAAATGAATCCACAAAACAACCAGTTTCTACCTTTTGTTTATGTGACCCAACAACCTCTCCTTCTTTTTCCATCTATACTTGAGAAGGAGGTATATTTTGTTTTCCACTAACAATAGGTCTATCTTGCAAAATAAATGCAGTCATAACCCTTTCCATGGTTTTCATTAATGTCTCTAACATAAGGTTTAATAAAGGAGGAAAATCCTCTTTAATTACTTTCCTTCTTTCAGCTTCCATTCTCAATCTTTTAATCAATAGGTTCATTTCCACATCACTAACACTTTTTTTCATGTCATCCAAAGTGGAAGGGTTTCTTTCTCTGAGATAATATGCAATCTCAGCATCAAAACCATATGGATAATGAAGCATAGCCAATCCTGGGGAGGCTTTATATCAGTAGGTATGGAATTATAAACACTATTGAATCTGGTTAAGAAATCTTGGACTATCTCATCGAGCTACCTTTTTAGATTCCAGTACTCATCCATAATCTGAAAAGGATTCCTTTCAACCTCCCATATATTAAGGAAAATACTTTGAAACTGTTGGAAATTAGGAATACTTCTGGTTGTCAAAGTTCTATACTATTTCCTAGCTTTTCCTGAAGGTCTTTGAGAAAACAACCTCAAATTGACATCTTCATGATCGAGTTCCTCCTAGCCAATGAAGTCAATGATTTTGTCTACATGTTTCCTTGCTGTGATATCACATGTACCATCAAATTGAGGTAGCTTCTGATCATAGTTCTTCAGTAGCTCATGCAAAGGGAATGACATATTTAATGATGTGTATCGAGCAATGTTCATAACTGAGGTTTGAGATGAATTTGTACTAGATGTACTATGTATGTTATTTGGATCTTGTTTGAGACAACCAATATTAAGATGAGATGCATTTGCAGTTTCAAGGGAAGGATATAGATTCACAGAAAGGGGCTCATGTATAGATTCATAATCTTGATTTGGATTTAATAGACCAAAGAAAATCCTTAAGATACTTTCAGGAAAAGGCAAAAGGCAATTGACAAAACACAATACTATATCCTGAAGTAAATTCAAGTCTAAATACCTAACTTTCACATGTCTTTCCATCTTTGTGTTGAAAAGGCCTATCCTAATTTGAATCTGATTTGAATTTTCTTGGAACTCGGTATGTTAAGCCGTCGAATCTGGATTCTTTAACAGTGGGTTCACCTTGAAAGCTTTGGAACTTGGGATACTTAGAATGTGGAGTCGCCAGGTTAATGATACAACCTTCTTGTGTCTGATCACTGTCCACCATCAGTAATTAGATCTGGAACTTGATATGATTTTTTGAGGAACTTGAAATGTTTAGGTATCCATTATGGTCTCTAGAATATTAGCACTCTATAATTTTTTGAGGTTGTAGAAGAAAATCACAAAGGTAACCAAAAACCTACTTTGGAAGCTGGGATCTAGCCCTACTAGCTTCAGAGAGCGCTCTCTTTATAATATTTAACTTTGTTGTATTAGATATTAGGCTAGTTATGAGGGTTGGGATATTTATTTATGATTAGTGTTGGTTGGAATAGCAAGGGAAGAGCCATTGGGCAATGAAGTCTACAAACTTAACAGGGATCTATATCAAATTTTCAAAGGAGTTTCACAGGGCAAGGTAGTTGAACTAACTGGATCTTTTAGACTTTAATGAAATGTAATAGAAGAAAAGATATAGGTTCAATTGAAGTTAGAGAGAAATTAAGAATTCCTTAACATGAGATCAGAGGAAAACATTGAAATTATCTATAGTCAGAATCAGAGTGTATTTTTCAACAAATTTTGTTCATCAACTTTCTGTGAGATGATTCAGTTTTAAGAAAACATAAACATGGAAGGAATGGGATAATACATAGACAATGAGAGGAGAAATTCACCAAATAGTCCAACACATGAATCCTATGAAGAATGTCCTTTTTATTACTGATAAGTCCACTGAGGCTTGAAAAAACATACAATAGATTTATTCTATACAAAAACCAACCTGTATTACTTCAAATGCTGAAGTATTTATACAAATTTATTAAAAAATATCTTGATTTAAAATATCAATATTTGTTACGAATATCTGTACAAATATCTTGAAACAAAATTCAATATTTTATTACAAAAAGTATAAAAATAGACTAAATTGTTTTAAAAACAATCAGTCGGTTGAGTGTTGATGTTGTTTTTGGGCGTTTTGATAGTGACTAGGCATTTAAATGAGCAATGTTGTTTGTCTTGCTAGCAGATGTGTTGTGTTGTCCCACTTTTCACTGCATTTTGTTCGATGATTGTTGTGTTGAATATGCGATTTTCTCCTTTGTCCTTTTTCTACTTACTGATTAAAATGTATTGAATGTGTCCCCGTTGTCCTCTGTCCTTTTGCTACTTATGTTGTTATTTTAATTTAATAATTTCCCCTTTTACATTAATTTATCCATTTATAGACTATTGGGAAATTTGGGGAAATAACCTTTAATCATAATATATTCAGCACAAAGGGGGTGATTCTTTTGGATTATAAATGATCCATGTGGAGGGGCCATGTGGCAGCTGGGGATTGGGGGAAAAGAATAAAATCGAGACAGTGAGTTATACAACTACATGAATGGAGGTTGGGTGATGGAACAGTAAGCGGGAGCGAGATCACGCGGGAAAGAAGTGAGAGCTGAGCGTTTTCAGAAGGGGGTGTCAGTGGTTAACGGTATTGAGAGGGGGGGTGCGAAATCATGAGGGAAGGACACGTGGTGATGGGAAACCCACTTTTCGGACCCCCCCCCTCGTCGTTAAAGAGAAATATAGCGGGGGGTCTGAAAAGGATTTAGAGCCATTGGATTAAATTGGTATCATGATCAAGCGTGGGGAGAGGTA
Source organism: Pinus taeda (assembly GCA_000404065.3). Lineage (NCBI taxonomy): Eukaryota > Viridiplantae > Streptophyta > Pinopsida > Pinales > Pinaceae > Pinus > Pinus taeda. Next base: position 195,145 of record APFE030662735.1, read on the forward strand.
CGATGTTTAACCATGGGTGGACCCGACAACCCTTTAAATTTACCATATAAATTATCGCATCTGGAGGGCTTATTACAATCGGCAAGGGTACACGGGAGCAGAATGATAGACCTGGACACGAAAACCTTTTCAAATACATTGTATAACTTATCACATCTAGAGGGCTTATTGCAATCAGTGATCAATACCTTTACCCTATTCCATCGTGCTTTATCGATGGACCATACCCAATAGCCCATCAAATTGCAACATATAAAATATCGCGTTCGGCAGGGTCTTACCACATCGCAATCTCAACCAGGAGAAGGACTTTGTGGGGGATGGACTTTTACCCTATTTTATAGTGCTTTATCGATGGACCAGACCCAACACTATAACAAATTTCAACCTATAAAATATTGCATCCGAGAGGGGTTATCGCAATCAGTGGATGGGTAGAAACTTTGCGTTATAGGCGAGCAGGACTTTGTGATATGTGATAGCGGGATGATGCGATATGGCGACACGTGGCCTGCGGGCCCGGTTTATGCCTCAGGGGTAGTGAAGGGCTTTATGTAATGCAATGTGATGTAAATAAAAGGATTTCAGCATAGTTTGTGATATATATGAAACAAACGGAAATGTGGCTAGAGTTGGACTATTATCAAAGAATGGGAATGCAACTATATTTAAATGTATAGTACAAAATGGAAATGCAGCTAGAGTTTATATATCAAATGGATTATTTGGATAATGCTAGAGTTTGGGAATTAATATGAATAAAGGGAAAATGAATTAAGGCTAGAGTTTATGGAAACAAAAGTAAAATTGGCATGGCAGGTTAATGGAAATCTGGAAATGGGGCGATGGTTATGTGGGTTCAGGCTAGAGTTAAAAATGATATGGCATATTCATAATGGGGAAAATATTTTTCACAGGGATAGATGCAAATATAATTTGAAACTGTAGCCAAAATAATTCCCGGGCCTTTATTTGCTTTTGAAGGGCAAGTTTCATTATGGCCTATCTTTCAATCCAGGAGTCGGATTTGGGCGCAGGATATACCTTTGGAAAGATACTTTTGAGCAATTTCTAATGAAAAAACTTGTAGTACGATTTGATACAAACATTATCATGCAAAAAATATCCTCAAATCCTAATACTTGGTGTCGCTTTGGAAATAATTTGTAGGATAAAATATTATTTACAACATCTCAAAAATAATAATGATCATCTATAATCCAAAAATCCTATAAAAAATGATAGGACCCTAACACTCTGGAGGTGATAATTTCCTTTGTTTTCTTCTGCACTAATCTTTATAGCTTGGTGATTTTAAATCGCTATCTTCCAGTTACCGTGAGCAAGCTATCTTAATCAAATTCGTCCTTCTTGGAGTCGTGGGTTGGGCCATGGGTGATGTTCACCTTCCCCACACTTTTCACAATTGTCATACACCTTACCAACACTTCATTTTGCCTTCCCTACCTTCCTATAGCCTTTAGCTAGTTTCCTGTAGAAAACAAGGACATCCTGTAGTAACTACAGGAAACCCTGTAGCAGCCTATTTAAACCCATATCTCCCATATGGTATATTGGATTGACCTAAAATTTCCTGAGCATGTTTCCATCATCCCTATGGACATCCCCATAGAAACAAATGGCTAATGGATGCATGAATCACTATAAAAATTAAAAATGGTTGTAGATGATGGAGGTCGATTTCACAAAAACTGTACATTGAAATTTTCTGAGATTTCTTGGGCATGTTACCATCATCCATACACATCTAGCCATAAAACATATTTTCACATGGATGCACGAATATCAAGAAAATTAACAAACTATTGTAGGTGATGAAGATCGATTTCTCAAAAATTGTGCACTGGAATTTATTGAAATTTATTGGGAATTTTACTATCATCCATATGCATCCCCCCTGAAATAGTGTGGCAAACGGATATATGGTTTTAAATATATGCCAAAAATAATTTTCTACTCTATGTATTTTTTTTCCTGTAGTATTTCAGGATAGCAAGGGAAATGAATGGTAAAAGCTTGGGAATGATGAGTGGATGGTGAAAATAGATGAGGTGATGGATTGGCGTGGCATTGTTCCTATTGGTGCATTTGAGCAAAGGAGGAGAAAGTCAAAATTTGACTTCTTTTGACTAGGCATGTGATCAACTTTTTTTTTGGTGGCTAACTTGTTTTTTTTTCTTACAAAGGTTGGAGAACACCTGCATTCATGAGAGAGAGATACATGGAACAAATATTTTTATTTTTTCTTATTTTTTTCTTCTAGGCCTACTAGCCGCCTCAATGAGTTTTTCAGCTAGTAGGTCTTCCTAGGCACCTCAAAGGAGGTTTTCACCTAGGATATTTTATTTTTCTCCTTTCTCTTTTTTCCAACCCATTGACTGCCATGGAAGTTTTCAATCAATGATCCAATATCAAATGCCTCAAAGGAGGTTTTCACCTGAGATTTTTTTTTGCTCTTATTTTTCATTTTTCATTTCTTTACCTATCCTACTCTACTTGAAAAAACAAAATCATTTTCAAGTGTAGGAATACTTCCAATGGAGCCAGTTTCATAACTGGATGAGAGATAAAATCATGTGTAGGCTCGAAACATATTCATTGACATGTACCTGAATGTGAGAGACCAGATGCTTTGGCTTTGATGATATCAAGCACAGTTGAAGAAGAGAGTATTATTGCAACTTAGTGACTATAAGGAACCATATTTCAATATAGTTGTGATGCCCCTGGTCCACTTACTGATTTGGATCATCTTGGATGCCTTCTTATTCCATGAAATTCAGATCTTCTTCTTTTTGTTAATTATTCTCTTGAGCACATAGAGGATATGATGGTAAACATGAGGGAACTTTCCCAATATCTGATTCTAATGTCTGCTCTTTGGAAAGTGCAGCCCATGATTCTTTGGTCTTCTCATTTGAATCTTATTTTTATCCATGTTATCCTTCAATGATATTAAGAGAATCTCTTTTTTGTGATACTCTTCTTGAGCTAAGATGAATACCATTTAGAACAAGAGGATATGTTTGAAAGTGTTGTATCTGAGCATTGTAAGTGGGTTGAACTACTTCATTGTGTGTGTTCGGAAATGGTGGTACACATAGTTGAGTGGGAGTGGATATTTGAGATGGATGTGAATGGGGTTGTGGTTGCAGTGGAGGTGAATGGTAGGGATAACATGGAGTTGGGTATGGAGGATATTGAGGAAAATATTGAGGATATTGTGGATGGCTCCCATAAGTTCCTTGCCAACCTTGCTGCCAAGATTGGTTTTGGGGTTGATATGGCAAGGGTTGCCAAGGAAAGAGTGTGTTCCAATTACTTTGAGATGGATGTGAATAATCTTGAAATGGTGAATTAGGCTCTTGCATCATATCAAGTTGAATAGGCTTCCATGGTACTCTTGGAGATACATAACATAGCTACATTGGAAATTGGCTTTCTCCTTTGTCCTCTTGGTAAACATCCTTCAACCTTGGTAATGAGGGAAAATATTTAACATCATGTGATTCTACATGGAAAACACAAATATCATCATCTTATTCTTTCTCATTTTCTATTCTTAACATTTATACTTGTTCACTTAGATTGCTAAGAATTTTTGTTTTAAAGTTATCAAGGAAATTTCCAAGTTTAGTTTGACTTACCGATCTTGATGTTGATTGACTTACTCTTGCCCTTCCTCTTGATATGTGTTTGCATGTTTCACAAATTTCTTCGAATGATAATTGGTATACATCACCTCTACTCATGAGATTAAGTAGATAAATCCATTCATCCCTAATTGTTCTAAGTAAGATGGTTTTTAGTGTGTCAAATCCTAAATAATGTAGTTTTCCCATCTTAACATTATACATGAACCTCTCTATTAGATCCTAAAGGCTCTCATCTTCTTTTTTATTCATTCTAAAGATTTCTTCCCTAAGATAATGGTCTTTATATTTTTCATAAATATCTTTTGCATATCATTCCATGATCTTATTTAACTAGTCCCTAAACTCATGAACCATTTAGGAACTCTATCCTTCAATGTTTTCAGAAACAATCTCAATTTTCGAGTCTTTAATAAGTAACCATAAGATCTACAAAAAATTTCAAATTCAAAGCATTAGGGGAATTTTTTGGTCTAAAATGGGCCTCCTAACGAAATTATAAAGTAATAGTTGAAATAATAAAATAAGATTACACTACATCATCAAATTGTAGAGGGGAAAAAAACTATTCTTTCAACTTGTATTTTCAACTTACCGCCTTATGGGTTTACTCAAATTTCGAGCGGCAACACTTGTTGGATATTGAATTTTGATTCCTCATCCAAGGAGTACCCATTTTTCACTCTTTTGATGGCCCTGCTACACGAAAAATGATAAATACATGAAAACTGTGACTGCAATCACATTTTTTCATGTATTTTTCATATTTTGCGTAGTAGGGTCTATCGAAAGTATGCAAAATGGGTACTCCTTGAATGAGGAATTAAATTTTGCATCCAAAAAGTACTCCCACTCGAAATTTGAGTAAACCCTTAGGGAGATAAGTTTAAAATAGAAGTTGAAAAAATAGTTTTATTATTTAATTATTTTTTAATGTTTTTACTTTTTTCCTCCAAAAATGATGAATCATCCCCCATGGTTGAAATTGTCATCTTGAATCTTATTGGTTATTTAAAATATTAATTTGGTTGTACATTTTTCTTAGGAGGCCCATTTTAGACCTCAAAATTCCCCTAATGAGAAAGGTTTCTGAATCCTCTAATCTTAGACCATGAGAGTTTGGAAGAAAATATGAAGGGATGTTCCTCATTTGCACACTAACATCAGTATCTAGAATGGGAAATCCAAGAGGATCTTCTTCATTGTCATCATCTCCATCCATTTCATCTACTTTCTTTGTCACCTCTTCTTCTTCTACCTCCAAAAGTGGATGGTGGTGTGGACCTTACTGCACCACGTGATCAGATGGGGGGTTGGTGTTCTAGATTTTTTTTCTAAATAAGAATGCTAATGCAATGCAATTTTTTGTTCTTCAAATGAAATATGCCTAATGCAATTTTTTTTTCATAAAGTAAAATGAATTAATGAACTAGGGAAGAAAACAATGCATACTTTGACACCTTGTTACCGGGAATAGTGTCCACTCGGATGCTTCTATTCCCACTAAGATGGGTGGCTATCTTAGAAACAAACAAGTAAAGTCTACTTTCTTTTTCTTTTATGAAAATAGATAAGAGGAGAACCAAGAAGACCAACCTTAGTCTTGCGCTTCATTTCCTCTCCTTCTTGATAGAGCTTCGCCACTTCTTCTTCATCTGCCCAGCTTCAAAGAGAACCTGTGGAATCACAGCAACATACTACTATGAAAGAAAAAAAGATCTATATTCATAAAAAACATAGGACCAGATGTGTGTTAACCATACAAATGCATATATAGACAAGTACACAAGAATATGGAAGAAAACTAGAATAGATTTATTAAGATGAAAAGTAGCAAGAGGATTACAACCATATGTTCTGACCCGGCATCATCCTCCAGCTAGAAAGCCCTTCTTCACCTCAAGCAAAGCTTAGATCACCCAACACTATGAATATACACCAGAAAACCAACAACACTTCTCTATAAGATACAAAATTCCAACCTCTCGATCTCTGTGATGAGGGATCCATATATAGATGATTATAGGGAGGTGATTCATCTCCTGGGCTCTTGATTAGTGTCTTCTCTCTGAGAGTTCCTGCTTCCACTTGGAGAATGATGATCTCTTACTCATCCTTGGTCGAAAATAGAGAGGCAAGTGTCAGAGGGGAAGCTTCTGGAAGATTCCATGATTTTCCACCTCACATTTTGTCCCTGCGATTTGTCCATTCCCGACCATCGCACCCTATAGAGGAGAAATTCAGTATGCATCACACCTTGTACACTGGGAAGGTGATATGCATCGCACCCTCTACACTGGGTTTTCAGTATGGTCTAGTTTTGACCATTTCTGAGCAGTTTTTAGTGGAGAACTTCTGGAGATGATGTAATCAGCTGACCTTGTTCCTTTAGGCAGTGAAGCAACACTTTTAGGGACTTAGGAGCCCTCAGTTTATGGACATTTATGATTGGGGTTGAAGTGCCCAAAAATGTCTATAACAGTTGCCCCATAAAGCATGAGGTCGTTAATCTTTTTGATGTCGGGTGAAATGCTTTACTATGAGGATCCGAAGTTTTTCGAGCTGGGAGGCAACCTGTAATAAGATACAATACAATACATTATTTTGAAAATATTTTTTCATGATCTAGCTGAGGCGGGCATTCCGATGCTCATCTTTATAAATTAATTTTCATGTACATAGGATAGACAATCGTCTGTGTGGCAGACTGATGATTTGGACTCATCATCCTTTGATTTGGATGATCATTTGTTCGGCAATGATGTAAACTTGATGTATTTATATTCCTGAATATATCATAGCCCGAATGGATGAAACTAGATCTAGGGTCTTCAAAACTCATTCAATCTTCACTCGGAGTATAAGTCGATCCATGTGAAAAATGTTCTGTAGTCGAAAATGGAAAGACATCGCCTGATTACTAGCCAATGATGTAAGCTGTTAATAGGCGCGAGAGGAATCACCAATAATGACAATGACCCTCAAGGTACTACAGTACAATTCACGTGGTGTGAAAAAAGACTTGGCATCGAACACCACGTAAAATCTTTCAGTCGAAGGCCATTGACGTAAACCTGTCACCAAAAGTGAGAAACTTGCCATTGAGGCATGCAAGCTTCAAAGTACTGAAAGGGTTGTTCATAAGTCAACTTCTTGGATAATGAGCTAATCTCGACAAGAAGTGACCTATCGCAGGACGGCCTTAATGAATCCCACATCAACAACGCAGAACGAAGCAAATGATTTTGGAGGTGAAAACAATCTGACGATACAGGGTTCAGGGTGGCGATCATGAAGGAATGGAGCATGAATGTATTGTAGTGGGTGAGACACAGGGGAATTATCTGAATGACTTCTCTTGAACATATTGGCGACACTAATGATGGATTGGTAGTTTCAACCCCAAAGATGGATGGTGTGATGGACCAATGGTGATGACTAGTGAATGGAACAACCCAACTTGCTACCAATAAAGATTTTTCAAGTTTTCTTCCCAATTTTCCCAAGTCATTGCTGAGCATTACCTCTTTATTTTTTTCAAGCTTGAGGAGGATAACATATGCCTGTTCTATAATCCACCATTTGGGCGAACCTGTCGCTATATTTTAACGAGCCTAGCGACAGTGAAACTCGTCCCCGTCCATTTCGACGAGTTTGTCGCTATTCGGTTTTAACGAGTTTAACAACATAGATAACTCGGTCCCTTTCAATTTTAGAGAGTCTGAAAGGAATAGAAAGGAGACTCCAACGATTCTTTTTCATCATGTATTCCCTTAAGTCCGAAAAAGGATAAAATAATACAAAAGAGATTAATTTTCGATAGTTTTAACGAGCCGAACAAGACAAGTGCTCGATCTTTTTGTGTAATAATCCCTCAGGTCCAAAAAGATTAAAATCTAGAGGAGGGATAGCACTTCTGATGACTTCTAACGAGCTGGAGAGGCCAATCGCTCGGCAATCTTTTCATTTTTTACGAGTCAGTTGAAAAGAGCTTAAAGGAGACTCGTTTTCAAGGAAAAAGTGATGGTTTCGGGTAGCAGATGATTCCAGGTAAGGTTTGGAATTCTCCAATCACGGCGGTGTCATAAGGATGGCTAATAGAATCAGTCTTCACAGATGTTCCTCGAAAGGTTAAACAATCATATGGGGGTGAACGAACGGCTAAAAACAGAGAGGAGGTGATGATGAGAACACGACGAAGGCTCAAAAGTTGGCGATAAGGCATTCACAATGGTTATTTACCGATTCATTTTTTAATGAGCTTAAACGCTGGGGGAAACATTTGCTCATGACTTATGTTTATTTTTTAATGAGCTTGAACTATGCCCTAAAACTTCTCGTGGCGATAATGGTCATTGAGTCTTTGATTCACCATTAGCATTTTGTTCTTTCAAAGATTGTACTACCTGTTCATCTGCTTCATCAAACTGATTAGAAATGAAAACATATGCTTGATAAATGAGTTAAGAACACTAATATTTTACTTGAATATGTGCATGGTAAATTAAAAGTGACTTTTACCTCTCATTTTACCATTTCATTTGAATTTGGTTTGTTGGAGCTCTGGAGGTTCTTTTCCCTATCGATTTTCAGCAGTTGATTCTGGGAGATTCTATGGATGATTCCTGACACTGCTTGGACCAAGTAGGAGTTAAACTTGTGTTCTTCAATTGCATGCCTTTCTTTTTTAATTCTGAGCCTATTTCCTTGTTCTGTTGAGCCTTTGGGGTTTGAAGAACTCACCCTGGGACCATCGCACCCTTCCTTAATCGAAAGGTTTGATGCATACTAGTCTTCTCACTTACTAGTCAGTATGCAGCGCTCCCAGTACACTTACTAGGGTGTGATGGGCGCAAGGAGGAAAGTTTTTGCACAGTTTTCTCATGGATTTGTGCTTGTTTTTTACCAAATGAGATCTTGACTCTTCTCTTATTTGTTTTTTAGAGATTCATCAAAGCAAAATGGTTGTTATATGGCGAGAACATGAGCATGAAGAAGAGGTCGTTGTTGCTTTACATTATCTGGGCATAGTAGCTGCATTGTGAAACTGTGGCTTGTTGAAGTTTTTCCGTATCTCTAGCATGAGGCAACAAATCAGTTTGTTGCAATATTTCCTCAATGTCTGGGATCCTATCAACCAGGTGTTCCAGATTAGGGGAAAACCAATCCCCTTGATGGTCATGGACATCTATTTTCTGACCGGTTTATCGAGGCATGGTGCGCCTCTCTCATTATCAGTCTCCGTCCGTGTGGGTGAGTCCGTGAGGGAGTACATTCGCCGGCACTGCAGAGAGGGATATTAGCTGAGTACGAATGGCAAGATCAATATCCGAGATGTCACTGGCCTGCCCTTGTAGACCATTCTATTCATTTATGCTAGACTGGCTCGTAGTTCTGCTCTTCACATAGCTAACAGGTCTTACATTCAGTATGCTTTGGAATGCCTTGAACCGAAGGTGTTCAATTGGTGTGATGCAGTACTCTCTGTGATGAAAGAACAACTGACCAAGGTGAAAAGCGGAAGATCCAAGAACTTCGGCTATGGTTCTATTTTGACCGCTTTCGCTTTGGAGAGAATCCCACTAATGCAGCCGCAATACATTTCTCTTCGCCAACCTCCACCGACTGAACCACGGATGTAGAGATGGGTTGACCTCATGTCTCGGCATGCTGGCCAACCCCAAATTTCTTTTTTGATACTTTATTCGAGTGGTTCGATCGTCAGGAGATGGTTTAGGCCAGGTTGCCATATGGTGGTATGGATTTCCAGGGTGACCCAGATTTGGTGTTACCGGCTGGCGAGCAGTGGGGTGGCATGGGTAATTCTTCATACCATATCTCTATTCATTATTCTTTATAATGTTATTATTTTTTTTGATCAAGACTAATCAAAACTCATGTGCTCATGCAGATGTTGAACCAGTTCGACCGGCAGCATGCCGTAGAGACCCAGCATCCGCTCTAGCAGGAGAGGCTATGGGGAGGGCCATCCTTCACGACCTTGACGTGGTCAAGACTCTTTCAGCATTATAGGACTAGATCGAGGGTCTTACCATTGGTATCCCGGATGTGAGGACTGATGAGCTGCCTCTGCAGTTGCAGCGACATAATAGTGGAGTGCCGAGTCGATGGACTAGGCTTTTAGGCATGATTGCACATGCGGTGACTTGTTATCACCAGCATCATTAGACTAGGGTGCCCCCTAGAATTTTGAGTTTTGGGTCATTTGACCGATTTTGTCTTGGTTACAGAACATTATGTATAAACTATAAATAGTTATGAATATATTTTTGATTTTTGGAGCTTTATTTTGGTTAAGTTACATGATCCTACTGCATATATTGATGTGATGCTACTTTTTATAAATGTCGCAAATGTCTATCTAACACATAATTTTCCAATGAGTCTGTTAATGTGTTTAAACTTCTGGAAATGTGTTGATATTAGATGAAATCGAACTGTCTTTCCAAAATTCTGACCCTTAGGAACATGTGATAGATAGCTGGATTCCATACAGAATAGATGCCGGTGAGTTGTATAATGACGAGCTGTGAGTCTAGCCTGATGACAAGTCGGCATATGCCATGTGTGATGGAATTAGAGAGGATTTATATCAATGCGCTATACTCAGCGATATTGTTCATCGACTGACCAATACACACTCCTCTGAAACTTACTAACTCTCCGCTGGGATTGAAAATGGCCCATGCCGTAGAAGACAGGTTCCACGAACTACGACTTGCTCCGTCGGCATATCCAACGAATGATTCCAGTGGGTTTGACATCTACAATAAATGTAAAAACAAGATTATCTAACCAAAATAAATGCTCTTGGCAAAAACAAAAATGTAACAAAAGCATGAGGATTACTACGCGGAATTAAGCATAGTAACGCTTGAGGTACAACCCGTTGCGAGTTTGTACCAGTGGAATCCCATCATAGCCCATCAACTCGTAGGCTCCTTTTGCTAATACGCACTTAACAATATAGGGACCCATCCATAACAATTTGAATTTCCCTACTCCCAACGTATCGGATTCCTGGTCGTAAAGTAAGAACAGGTCACCTTGTGAGAAGACGCGAGGTTTGAAATTCTTGTCGAACTGTTCTTTGACTCATTTCTTATGAGCTTCGTTAGCTGAATCTGCATCACCATGGGTTTCATCCAATTGGATTAGTTCCAAGAAACGAGCCTCTTCTTCTGAGGTTCCCGGGAGAAGGTCGACCGCGATTTTGAAGCACGATATTTCACATTGAACAGGTAAGATTGCTTCCAGACCATACACAAGTTGAAAAGGTGTGAACCCAGTCGCATTTCTTACCGATGTCCGGTATGCCCAAAAGGTCGAGTACAGGATTAGGTGCCAATCTCGTTTGTGGAATCCGATCATCCTTTGCAACATGCGCTTTAGGACCTTGTTGATTGCCTCAACCTGTCTGTTAGCTTGCGGATAATACGGAGTAGAGCTGTCATAGGATAGTCCTAATTTGGCAGCCAACTCAACCATCATGTGATTGCGAAAATGCGATCCATGATCTATGACTATGGCTTGTGGAACGCTGAATATGGAGACTACATGATTAAAAACGAAAAGGGCAGTTGTTTAACCACTGTTGTTTAATGTAGGCATCACCTTGGTCCATTTCGTAAAATAGTCTACTGCGACTATGATATACCCATGCCCCCCGGCCGAGGTGGGGTTACATGTCATGAAATCTATGCCCCATTTGGCAAATGGCCCAACAGCTACTACTAGTTATAGTGGTACGAGTGGTCTTCTGGTTTTGCTATCGAAAATTTGGCAAGCATGACAACTTCTGACTGCGGTTATGCAATTTTTGAACATTGTTGGCCAGAAGTATCCTGCTCGTAAATTTTTTTGTACCGTGGCATAACCAGATTGATTCCCCCCACATGCGCCTGAATGACAATCATTTAGGACTTTTTCAGCCTCCTCAATGGTGAGGCACCTCTGCAAAACTATATCGATACCACGACGGTAAAGAGTATCACCAACAATCACGTAGTCTTTCGCTTAGTATTGAATACGTCGTTGTTCAAAGCGTGAGGTATTAGACCTATATGTTTGTGTGTGGATATAGATGATTATATCTCCATACCACAGATCGCTTGAAGATATCATAAACAAATTTTCATCCACGATTGCTTCTTCAGTTGTTGCATCGTTGGATGACGATGGGAGATCACATAGTAACTCCGTGAATACCAGGGCTTTCTGTGATTTGGATTTTTTGAATTCTAGATCAAACTCTTGTAGAATTGTTATCTGTTTTGAATATTTGCCCCCTAGCAACTGTTGTAATAATATATAAGTCATGGGGTTGCAATCTGATAAAATGGTATTTTTCCTGAAGAGGACGTACTGTCAAAATCTCTGTATCGCTTGAACAGCTACGAGGGCAAGCTTTTCAATGTAGGAGTATTTCATTTCCGTATCATTTAAGTTTCGGCTTAAATAATATATAGGATGTTCAATTCTATTGTCTTCTTGAACTAAAACCATTGCTATGGTCATATCTGTTGCAGCCATATATAGGTTAAAGTCTTTTCGATAATCAAGAGCATACATTAATGACGCTTGTACTAGAGATTGCTTTAAAGCATCAAAGGAATCTTGCACGACCTAATCCCGAATGAAGGGTACTTCTTTTTTCAATAGATGAGTATAACCTTTAGCTTGTTCGACATAATTTGGAATGAACCTCCTAAGGAAATTTGTTTTCCCTTGGAGTTTCTGAATCTAAAACAAGTTTGAAGGTGGAGGCAAATCGATGATTGCCTAAACCTTGCAAGGGTTGAGACGAATCCCATCCTTTGAGACTACGAAGCCAAGTAAACGACCAGAACTGATGCAAAACACTCATTTGTGTGGATTGAGTCGTATCTTGAAGTGTCAACAACGTAGAAATATCGCTCTCAAATGGCGCAGATGATCGGTCTGCTTTCGCGAATGAGCTGGGAGATCATCGAGATATGGTTGAACGATGTTTTTGATGTCGTGGAAAGCATAGTTCATTTCTCTCTCAAAATTTTCCCCTGCATTCTTCAAACCAAAGGGTAGTTTGTGATATGCGAATGTACCCCACAGACAAATGAATACAGTCTTTGACTGGTCCTGTGGGTGGATATTTATTTGATTATACCTGGAAGATCCATCCATAAATGAAAATATTTCGCATCCGGCGCACTCATCAATTATCTGGTAAATAAAGGGTGTACGGTAGTTGTCTTTTGGACACACTTGATTTACATCCCTGTAATCGACGCACACTCTAATCGTTCCTTATTTTTTCATGACAGGAACAATATTCGACACCCAATCGGTTAGAGGAATGGTGTAAATGAAACCAGCATGGAGGAGTTTTTGAACTTCCACCTTGAGGGCAATGACTTTCTTGGGGTGCACCTGTCGTAGCCGCTGTCGTAACGGTTTGACATTTGGATAGATCATAATTTCGTGTTCAGCTATGCTCGAGTCAATACCTGGAATTTCATCATATGAGCAAGCAAAGGCATCTCTAAACTCGTGAAAGAGAGCATTATATATTTCCATTTCTAAAGAAGAACAAGGTTTGCCAACATGAATATTCTCTACAACATCTGTTTTGGTTGAGATATTTATGACAGTAGTCTCTTCGATATTGGATAGGTTTCTCTCTGAATCCACCGTATTTACATTATTTGCAAGAAAGTCAAATACTGAAGGATGGTGTAGGTTACTGGAATTATCTTCTTTCCAATTCACAAGATGGGAATGATGGTGGTAATCTTCCCATGGTGCCCCATCAATCATCATCAATTGAACGATTCCTTCGTCTGTAGAGTGTACTCGCGACCAAGGATCTGAAGGGGTGCCATATTCCTTAGACCTATCTATCCAAACGCTTGATGAGCGTTGATGCGGGTTTACCTCCCATCCTGAAAACATTGATTGCTATAATATTTCCACTGGGGTTAGAGGCAAAACTTGCAGATGATCCATTTTAACATCATTTTCTGACATCTTTTGAATGGAAGATATCATATTGCAAGTTCCTACATTAGCCACTTCCGCCAAATTTGTAGGAGGCAGTAGGGTAAAAGATCCCATTAATGTAGGGTCTTTTAGTAGGCCTACTCCGATATTGTGAAGCATGCTAGGGCTTCCATGGATCATCGGAATTCTTCCCGTAACTTGCAAACTGTTGGGGAGAAAATTTTGTTGGTCGATGATTGTAATTCCTCCTTGGGAAGGAAATGCAATTTTCCTAAATTAGGTCGACACAACGGCTACCATGACATATATTGAGGGTCTTCCCAATAGGATGTTGTAATCGAGGTTTCCGTCGATGACTTCAACATCGATTTCTACTATTTTTCCCCCCAGTTTGACTTGCAAATTACTTAATACTCGATACGGGGTGTATGTTCATCCATCAAATGCTTTCAATGTCATCGATGATCGTGACAAGGATGGAGACCCTAGAGTTTTCGAGCAACTCATCGACATGATACATTTGGATGCCCCCTCATCAATAACTATTCTATGAAGAGTTTTGTTGAGGGCTTTCATTTGAATGAGGAAAGCTAGCTGAGTTGGCAACTGAGGGTCGTATCCTTTATGATTGAAAGATACAAGATTGGAATCCATTGGGTGAATCCCACCTATTGCTGATAATAAAGCCTACTTTTGGGAGCGGCAATTTTGCAGTACCTCAAGAGTAGACATTGCGGAGGGCGATTGGGCTAAATCCTCCACTATATTATAGTGTTGTGCTACTCAGGCACAAGGATTAAACATCGATTTGTGTACTACTCCCTTTGGCGGTTTTATTGTTAATTCAGGAATGATGGGTGGTACAACTTCAGTCGAAGTTATTGTTGAACTACTAGGTTGATCATTATCCTTGTTGTTCAACATCTGTGGATTCCCGTAATCTTTACTCCTTGTTGATATGAGGGCATCATTCAGTTGCTTTGAAACTGACAACATTAGTACTTGGGACGGGGAAGCATTTTCTCTAGCAACCAGATTTGTTCCTGGGTTTGGAAATAGATCAGTCAATATAGCTGAGGTTTTTGAACTTTTGAATAATTTTCTAAGTTCATCTTTATAAGGACATTCTCTATTCCAATGATCCTCGTCACATATACTGCATAGATTTTTTGGTTTCTTATCCCCATAAGGGTTTGCGAAAGATTTTCTAGGAGATGATTCCTCCTGGTTTTTCTTCTTCCCTTGTTTTTTCTTCTTGCCTCCTGGTTTCTTGGGTTCTTTGCCTTTGTCTGTTGACATGGCATTTACTTCTGAGGCTAGAAGTTCCTCATTTGCATTTTGACTTGAAACCGTGCGGGCCTTTCTCAATGTAGCCATTGCGGTTTTAGTGCTTGTCGTACCTATCACACCATCATTGGCATCAGAGTCTTTGTTTGATTTAGGAGGAGGAGGAATGGAAAATTTTGGTCTAGGAGCATCAGGGATTTTATCGTAGAGTGTGCCAGAATAAGTATAGATCAAGCCTATATATTGAGCATGAGCAATAACTTTCTCTTCACTGACGACTCCTCTCTTTGCCACATCTTCTGTAATAGCGGGTAACAGTGACTTAATAAACCATTCAGCCAATAGCTGGTCAAGAACATACGTTTTTACCATTCTACGACAACGTCACCATTCATGAATATGATCAGATATGTGAGTGGCCGTCATTTGTTTGGAATTGGTAAGTAGCTCAGTTCCTATTTCGTAGCTTATAGGTAACTGAATATGGGTTAAAAAGGTTGTGGCTAGGGTACTGAAGTTATCAAAAGAAGCTCTAGGCAGTTCGATATACCACTTTGCTGCCGGACTAGTTAGCGTGCGCTGAAAGCGGCGAAGCCTAATCGAATCATCATTGAGAGTGTTTGATGAACACCATAGATGAAAGGTCATCACATGATTCGACGGGTCTTCGCCTAGATTTCCATTAAATTTAGGAATATCAGACGGAATTTTATGTGGAATCGCCGACCACCAAGGGGCGTAGGCAATTGGATCGTTTGTTAGTTGACTTAGATCTGGTAACTCTAAAGTTGCCACAAAAGGCAACTGTTGATTCAGGTTTGGTTGAGCATACCCACGATAAGACAGAATTGATTGAGTAGTCGATCTTTGCATACCAGCATAATGCATTTGATGTTGGTAACTTTTTTAAGGTTGATGGGCATAACCATTATGATGTGGTTGATACGGCTGCCCATTACTTGCAAAGACCTGTTGCTCATATCCTTGGTAAGCCTGCTGGAATTGCGGTTGTTGGTATTGCACCATCCATGGTTGTGAAGTCATGGGTTGTTGTCTAGTACTAACGGTTTGACCAAGAGGGGGGTTGGTGTTCCCCATTTGAACCTGTGCCATTCCACTAGTTGGTGATTGCAGTTGTGTTGTAGGTGCAAGAGTTTGTTGCATTGCAACTTGCGAAACTTGAGGTTGGCATACAACTGGTGACGCTTGTACTTGCGATACTTCCACAATAGCCGACGTAGTTGGGATATTTTTCATAGGTAAACTTTGTTGTATTGAGCATACAACTCTTGGTTGTTGAGGCAGGATTGGCACCCAACCGCTAGTCGTGATTCCAGCATAACCCAAATTTTGTTGTGAACTCACGCATGGTTGTCCTTCCGAGGAAGGCAATGAAAGGTTATACGACCCTCCATAAGACGGTAATCCAGTACTCAAAGGAATGATTTGCCTTTGGGGACCAGTTTGCCCAAATTGTCCTTGTGAAGGATCAATTTGTTGAGACTCAACGTAAGAGATTCCAGATATAACTTCGGACGAACAAACGGGAACAATCCATACTGTCAAAATAGCCCCTGGATGGACTCCATCCAGCGACTGAAAGCTGGTTGGGACAGATGGCACACCGATGAACATTGTTGGAGTAGCAGAAGGAGCTTCTGTTGTTGTTGTGTCGGGTAACACAGTCCTTGATGTCAATGGTTGTTCAGACATATTAAGCCTATCCAAAATATTCCTCAGTGATTCTTCAAGAACTTCTGATGGCGAGTGAATATCTTTTGATGAAGAAGGATACAGGACGATCCTAGCTCGAAGTTGCGTTGGAGTGCTAGATGGAGGATCTTCCACAATTTATTCTATGGCAATGAATCCAGAAGGAAGAGGTAGACCATTAGGTCTGTAAAATATTTCTGGTGCCGAAGAATATATAGGTTCTGCAACAACAGACGATTGGGGAGCAACACCTTCCGGATCAGCTATAGATGGAGCCGGTTCGGGAATAGGAGTATTTAACATCACACTAGGATCAGTTGTAATGTCCTTTTGTTGTTGCGAAATTTATTCTGTAGAGGCAGGGATATGAGAAATGTTCGGAGTAACCGAAGTCTCTTAGGATGTTGGAGTGCTTGCTCCAACCAACCTAGGGGACTTTGATCCGGTCAAACGAGTTCGCTTTGTCCAGAATGGTTTCGCTTCCGGAGTCAATGACAGTTGACTCGTAAGTCTCTGTGAACGACGGGGTTTTGATTGACTTTCTTCCATGATTGCAGATTACTTGATCAACTCAAAATAAAAGGGAAAAATGATTTTCAAATTAAATGAATTTTAGACGCTTTGACACAACTTGTTTTTTCAATATGAAAGAGTCGAGAAAAAACAAAAGATGACTCTAGTCGCGTTCGATTTTTATTGAGCCTGAAGTGAGAAGTGCTCAGAGGACCTTTTCCTCTAAGGAGTCTGAAAAGGAGAAAAATGGACTTCTCTGGAGATCTAGGCAGAGGGAATTACCAAACCAATCACAAAACTGTAGAATACTTTTTATGGTACCGCAGTCAGTCTTCCCGAATGTTGTGTTTAGTGCATTGTGATCGATAGGGCAGCAGAAACAGCTTCCTAAGGATAAAGGATGTAGCCTATTGTGGTCTCCCAAAATATACTCGACGGTAGGTAGGAGCACAAGTCCATACTGGCACTTGTCATCTCAGAGTAGAGGAATCACCCAACCAACAATGAAAACAATAGTTACCAGGTTTTACGACGTAGGAATACGTCTCTAGCCTAGACCTCTAGATGTTGTTCGTTAGGTTCCAAAGTGTTGTAAGATTCATTAAATTTATTTTAAGTTGATCTTGCTTAAAAATTTCCCTTTCAGTTTCACCACGTGATGTGTATATAATCCCTAAACTGCAGTCTAAGATGATAAGCAAACGTTTAATCTTCTTTTGAAAATGAAAATCCTAGCTGCTAAGGAAAGAAATTTAAGAATCTTTCTGCAAAGAGCACAGAGCACACGCTAAATGCACTGTCCTAAATCAAACCAAACAGTCAAAATACAAATGCACATACATGTATTTGTTTTCATCCTTCTTAATGTATGAATGATGATAAAAAAGCTATGTGCAAATCTGAATTATTTTCAAAGCGACAACACTCAACAACTTTCTTTTCAAAATGAAGTGAAGGTAAGAGAGACACTTTGCGATTTCGAAATGAAAATTGTGTTTCAACGTTTTAAAAACTACTAATTCAAATAATATGCAATAGTAACTGTATAATAGACTATCAAGAACAATGTGATTGTCTTTTAAAACTGAAAATGACAGCTACAACACTTTCAGATCCAGAAACGACAGTTCGACTATGCTACTTTTTTGCAAAAGGGAACTGAAAATGGCGCACAATACATAAAAACAGTTACAGTTCTTTGCACTGTGGAGGTGGAATAATGTCAGAGAAGGGGGTTTTCATAGAGATACACTGACTACAGATAGAAAAAATCCTGAATAGGACTAAAAACAGTGAGGAAAAACCAAAGTTTGAAGGTAAAGCTAACCTTCCCTGACCATCGCACCTGTCACACTGTGAATTCAGTATGCAACGCACCTACTGCACTTGGGAAGTGTGATGCATACAGTCTTCCTTGAAAGCAGGGTGCAATGGTACTAGTGCGAGACTTTGAACAAGTTTTTACTCACAATTTTCAATTTAGTTTAGGGATTTAAGCTGAGTAAGTATTGTTCAATATATGTAAAACACAGGGGTGATCTAAAGAGGTTACTAGAGCCACCACTTAGGGCAATTAGACTGTTTGTAGATCGATTGTTTAATTCATAAACAAAACCCGGAGATACACTGAAGCAGCATTGATCTACTTTGCATTTGTATAAAAAATGCAGTTCAAAGGCTAACTGGCTTGGCTTCAGGCTCTGTCTGTAAGTTTATAAAAGAAACAAAGATAGATAGGCTAACAAACAATCTAGTCGCTCCCCAGTGGAGTCGCCATTTTGTTACCGGGAATAGTGTCCACTCGGATTCTGCTATTCCCACTAAGACTAGTAGCTATCTTAGAAACAAACAAGTAAAGTCTACTTTAATTTTCCTTTATGAAAATAGAGAAGAGGGGAACCAAGGAGACCAACCTTAGTCTTGCGCTTGATTTCCTCTCCTTCCTGATAAAGCTTTGCCGCTTCTTCTTCGTCTGCCCAGCTTCAAAGAGCAGTTATGGAATCACAACAACATACTACTATCGAAGAACAAAGATCTATATTCATAAATAACACAGGACCAGATGTGTGTTAACCATACAAATGCATATATAAGTAAACATACAAGAATATGGAGGAAAACTTGAATAGCTTTATTAAGATGAAAAGTAGCAAGAGGATTACAAACATATGTTCTGACCCAGTATCATCCTCCAGCTAGAAAGCCCTTCTTCACCTCAAGTAAAGCTTAGATCACCCAACACTATGAATGTACACTAGAAAACCAACAATACTTCTCTGTAAGATACAAAATTCTAGCCTCTGGATCTCTCTAATGAGGGATCCATATATAGATGACTATAGGGAGGTGAGTCGTCTTCTGGGGTCTTGATTAGTGTCCTCTCTCTGACAGTTCGTACTTCCACTTGGAGAATGATGATCTCTTACTCAGCCCTAGTCGAAAACAGAGAGGCAAGTGTCAGAGGGGAAGCTTCTGGAAGATTCCATGATCTTCCACCTCATATTTTGTCTCTACCATTTTTCCATTCCCGACCATCGCACCCTACAGAGGAGCAATTCAGTATGCATCGTACCTTTTACACTGGGAAGGTGATATGCATCATACCCTCTGCACTGGGTTTTCAGTATGGTCCAGTTTTGACAATTTATGAGCCATTTTTAGTGGAGAACTTCTGGGAGATGATGTAATCAGCTAACCTTGTTCCTTTAAGCAGTGAAGAAACACTTTTAGGGACTTAGGAGCCCTCAATTTATGGACATTTATGATTGGGGTTGAAGTGCCCAAAAATGTCTATAACACTCATCCTCTCCAGGCATTCTGTCTTCTAGTAATTTTCTCTTCATCTTTCATCACACTTTGATAAGCTTCTTCAATGTTCTTTGGAGATAAAATAGTAATTTCATCTAAAATTTCTAGTCTTAGACCATTTGCATACCTGGTTGTCCTTTCTGTGGTATCCTTTGTATATACAGCTCTTAAGTTCACTTGATAGAACTCCTCCTTGTAGTCCCTTACCGTCATTCCTTTCTGCTTCAAATTCTTCACTTGCCTGTGTAGTGCAATCTCATAGTCTTTCAACAGAAATCTGCCCTTCAACTTGGCCACCATCCTTGACCATGTTTTCATTGGAAACTTGTTCAATCTCCTTCTCTCCATTTGGACACTGTCCCACCATAGGGCTGTGTATCCCTTCAATTTCTTCGCAGCGAACTTAACTCTGCGATCTTCACTGACTTCCTCACACTCAAAATACTTATCCATATCGCTGATCCAATTCAATAGAACCTCTATGGACAGGCTGTGTCATAGGTTGCGAGTTCTAGTTTGGGTTTACTACTTGCCACTAAAAAAACCTCAACAATCTCACTTATGAGGTCTCACAATCTGGTCCATCTGTTGCTGCTTCAACTTCCTCTTCACTGCCATCGCCTACCTCAGGGTCTCTTCTTCTCCTTGCTTCGACTACCTCCAAACGGGCAGTAAGAATCCTGATCTTCTCTCTCAGTCCTTCCTCTGCTATCCTCTGAACATCTCTGCCACGACCTCGCCTTCCTCTCTCCATTTTTCTAGTCAATTTAACCTACTTTGATACCACTATGATGGGACCAGCCCAACATTGTTCGTACTTTAGGCGATTAAATGATGGTTTGGGTGATTATATGACTGCATAAATATTACAATGGTGTTGACATGTGTGAGTATCAACCATCGAATATTTCTAGAAAAGGGTTAGGTGGCAATCAAGCTCGCAATCAAGGTTATGTACTCGCCTCGGGTCGTGTTTCCTGCTCCTTGCTATGCCAAAACTCCTCCTTTGTCATTCACTTAGTCATTTTGATTGTATTTGTTGTGGGTTAGTTCTACTATGGCTCGGGAGTGGGTATGCAGCGTTGCTGCAAATTCTGGACACACCTCTTGGTAACTTCTATATTGGTTTATTTATGTTTGTGTGGGTAGTCTCTGGCCTGGTTCGTTGGGTAGTTGTGAATGTTCATACTGTCACCTCGATAAGTTCTCTGTATATTTTTTTTTTCGTGCCATTGGCTCAACAGGTCTTCATGTTCTGAGTTATAGGTGGGTATTTCATGTTCCTGTTTGCAACTCACTGGTTCACCTGCGTTCAGGCTCGAAATGATGGCGTCCTTCCGTCCTTGGCTTCAATGCAAGTAGCCCTCTCTCCTTGATTCAATTTTTTGTTTTCTTTCTTCAGCTCCTAACCTGTTTGCTCCTTCGTCTCCGCAATTGGTTGAAACCCGTGGGTGGAAAGCTTGTCCTTTGTTCTCACCGCAGCCCCTCAGGTAAGATAAATGTGACTTCTGTTTTTTACTTTTTAGGCATTGTAATTTTGTTTTCCTTGATAGTGTGGCACTAACACCTGTGTGTTGGTCTCTATGTAGGTGTTGAGGGTTTGTGGTTGGAGGTCTTGGCAATGAATGCTTCGGTCTCTATCCAGTAGGCTTTGCAAACATGAATTTCCTTTAGTCTTCATTCTATTCTTAGAGTAGGCCTCAGGTTGTGAGGGTTTGTCACCCCTCGATGTTTGTCAAATGGCTCTCGGCAGTAAGTAGCATCTTGGTCATCTTGTTGTCCTCGGCTTCTACTATCTGGTGATTTTTTATTGAAATTTGTTGTGTATAAATGCAATTCCCAAAACCCTCACTAGGGTTTGTCGTCCACCGGCTTATACGTATGTGGCTATGTATGAAACAGTTTTCAAAACCCTCACCTAGGGTTTGTCATCCAATGGCTTTACGCTTGTCCGTATTTTATCTTGCAGTGGTGCTATGTATTTTTATACACTTGCTTTTATAATTTGAAGAAAAGAACTTCAGGAAAGAAAGTTGGGTCTCGTTTACTTGAAGGTCGTTTATGCGATTAGGCCGTCATTCTTGTTTATGTGATTAGGTTGTCGTTCCTTTGTTCACTCTGGATTCTATGCCTAGAAATGTGATTGTTGTTTTATGGTTATGCTTGTGATGTTTCACACGAACATGAGATAATGTTGTAGTTGCTCTAGTAATTTATTCGACAGTCAATTTTAAAAATAGAACATTTCGTCTGGCCTGTGGATGCTTGGCCCATACTGGTCTTTATTTCTGTTACTCTTATTCTGTTAACGTTGTTTGCTTCAATGGAAATATAAGCCCTCGTTTTGGCATCTGCTCTTCTGTCTCGCTGTTAGCACTGTTTTTTTCTTAGGAAAGGCAAAGAGAATTAAATATAATGGTCTGTGAACAGTATGTTGTCTGTTCAGATGTTCATGAATTGGAAAGTACAATAGAAATACAGTAGGATACAGAGATGGATTGAATTGTTTTCTCTGTTATTGTTATTATTAGAGTGCAAGAAATGTTGAACCCCGTACATGACTTTCACTATTACATTTATATGTTTCGTGTTCACAGTTAATGAAACTCTATAGTTACTTTTTAGTTGTAGACTTTGCAGTTACATGGCTATTAAGCATTCGGTTATGACTATATGACAAGATTTTCCTTTTGGACACATTTGTCTTTTCCTTTTAGAATAACAGGACAATTATTAATCCATGGTTAATTAAAAACAGACAAGTAAATAACCCTAACCAATCAAACTACCTTTGAGTAATTCGGAGATTAAGTTAGAAACAAAAATCCTACCTCCTATTCTGATGGTCAGGGTGCCTTAGTTGGATGCTTCTGCATCAAAAATGAACCCCTCTCCATTAGTGCAATCGCTGCTCAGATTGCAGTCCTCCCTCTGGGCGCCTAATGGCAGCAACCATAACCAACAAAAAGTTCATTGCAGGCAGCACATGGGAGTTCTTGCTGAATCCTCGGCCATTTAATACAAAGGAGCATGTTCTCATCACAATCTTTACGAATGCAGGGTCAGCAGGTGTATATGCAATTGGCATTGTGGATATTGTCAAAATTTTCTACAAGAAGAAGCGTTTCTTTACTCGTTTTCTTTACTCGTTGTTATGACAGCCGAGGTTAGGTTTTGAACATTTTTGCTCGAAAGGTTCGTTAAATTCTCTGATGCTTGTTGTTGTCTGCAATATTTCTTACTATTTTAGATATGTAGATGTTGGGGTATGGATGGGCAAGGGTCTTTAGACAATATCTAGAGGAACCTCCTACCATGTGGTGGCCTTCAAACCTTGTTTAGGTTTCTTTGTTCACGCAAGGAGTCTCATTTCATATGATTGGATGAAGAGATATATATATATATATGTGTGTGTTTTTTTTGAGATGTTTGATTAATATAAGCGTTCATTAACATATGAACTAGAAGCGTTATTTTGTTTCAATTTTGGTAATTGCAGAGCTCTTCATGAGGAGGAGAGTCCCAAAGGAGGCCTCACACGAAACCAGTTTTTCATGACAGTCCTTTCATGTAGTTTTTCCTATTATGTAATCCCCAGCTATCTATTTCCCATGGTGACATCCCTGTCATGGATCTGCTGGGCCTTTCCACACTCTGTTCTTGCACATCAATTGGGTTCAGGACTATATGGCCTTGCCATTGGCTGCCTAGGGATAGATTGGTCCACCATTTCTTCTTACCTGGGAAGCCCTCTTGCTGCTCCCTGGTTTTCAATAGCCAACATGGCAGTCGGATTTGTGCTTGTAATGTATGTGATAACGCCATTAACATATTGGTTCAGCTTGTATGATGCAAAGACATTCCCAATCTTTTATGACACCCTCTTCAACTCCACTGGCCAACCATACGACATCGCCGGAATCGTTGATTCAAACTTCCATCTCGACCGCGAGGTTTATGACAATAATGGGTTATAATTTGTTGCAGGGATATTTGGAGGCTTAGCCAGTCTGCTTTCAGAGTTCTGAAATTGGATGTGCACACCAGACTAATGAGAAAGTACAAGCAAGTGCCAGAATTATGGTTCACTGGAATTCTCGTGGGCACTATAGCTTTAGCGATTTTTACATGCGGATATTACAGTGAACAGATTCAATTGCCAGGGTGGGGAGTGATACTGGCATGTGGCATTGCCTTCTTCTTAACATTACCCATTGGTGTTATCGCTGCAACTACCAATCAGGTAGGTCTATGCGTCATTCATGCAAATTGACTTTTGTTTCATCAAGCAAAACTATGTCGAGCATACTATATCATCAGTCTTGCGTCAAACTAAATCTTGGATTGCGTTGGTCATGGTAGGCACCAGGCCTGAACATCATCACGGAGTACATCATAGGTTATGTTTATCCAGGCAGACCAGTTGCAAGCGTTTGCCTCAAAACGTATGGATATATAAGCATGGGGCAAGCCTTGTCATTCTTGGGGGATTTTAAGCTAGGTCATTATATGATACAGGTATTTAACATGGAACTATTTAATTTTGTACCAAGCATACCTTGGCAGGGCAGAGAGTAGAAGTTTCATCAATCTAAAATAGAATTTTCGAAAATTCGATCAAAGTTATATTTATTGAAAGATTAACTAAAAATCTATGTTTACTACAAGTTTACAGCCATTATTTCTTTCTTGTAACTTTTACTTGAATTGGCGTGCTGGAAATGATTTATAATCCTTGTTGCAGATTGTGGGCACAGTTATTTCAGGGATTGTGTACTTAAGCACAGCATGGTGGATCATGCATTCCATTCCCTTGTGACACTGCTGTATTGCCCTCTGATAGCCCATGGACATGTCCAGGCGATCACGTTTTCTACTCCGCTTCTGTAATATGAGGATTAGTTGGACCCAGGAGGATTTTTGGAAATCTTGGTGAATATGGAGCAATCGACTGGTTTTTCTTAGTAGGAGCAATAGCTCCAGTCATAGTGTGGTTGTTTCACAAGGCATACCCTAAGAAAGAATGGATCAGGCTTATCAATATGCCTATTCTCATCGGAGCCACAGCGGTAGTGCCCCCTACTACAGCAGTGAATTATACAAGCTGGATACTCATGTGATTCATTTTCAGTTTTGTACTCTATAGATATAAGAAGGGCTGGTGGAAGCGCCACAATTATGTGATGTCTGCAGGATTGGCGTTCATGGGAGTCCTTCTCTACTTCTGATTAGGATATGAAAATATTTCATTGAATTGGTGGGGAGCAAACATAGACCGTTGCCCCCTCCCACAGTGTCCCGCAGCTAAAGGTATACCTTTTGGATAACAAAATGGTATGGTTTTTGGATAACATAAAAGTGTGATTAATGATTTTTATATTTAATGATTAATATTTTTAAAAGCAAGATTTTGATTTTTGATGGAGAAGAATTACAATTCCTCACCACCATATTACCACAAAATGGTAAGGTTTTTGGATAAGAGGAGAATGTGATATAAGGGATTTACAAGCTTTTGATTTATGTTCATTGGAAATGAAATTAATGTTTTTTTAAATCTAAGGGAATTATTTAGTTATTTGTGGTTTGGTGGGAAGAGTGTGAGATGTACCTTCCAACCATTCCATTCAACCACTTCAACTTGGAAATGCAACCAATATTTGAATAGATAGAAATTCCATATATTAAAGTCCCATAAGTTATCAAACCCGACACTAATACCATTATTTAACGTTATGTATCTATATGTGTCTATGTTACCATATATCAATCTATTATCAAACATCATACAAAGGACATACATTCATTTGACCTTACAATCCCAATTTGAAATTTGAATAAGTAAGAACACTCCTCTTTTTGCTAATTCATATTTTTGTTTAGTTGTCTAAAATTTTGGACTCGACATTCCGAGGAGAATCATATTTTCTACCAATCTAAACACTAGATGCTCACCCCGTCATGGTCCCGAAAATGACAATCATGATTCGAAAGTGCAAATGGTTATGAATATATGATTTTCTATGCCATTGCTTCCTTCTGATTTTATTTGATTCTTCTCGCTCATATTTTTGGTACATATATTCTATGCCCAAGATTACATGAATGTAAGTTTTGAAGGGTTTTGCAAATGCTAGTTTTGGTAACATTTAGGAAATTTTGTTTCCTATAATGTCTTTTCTTAAGGAAGGATTTCAATAAAATATTTTCATTCTAAAGATTTTCATGTATTATAAATTATCATGGTAGTTTGTGAGTTGCATATAAACACTATTGGCTTTTTTGGATGATATTTACTTTTAGATCACTGTTAGAAATAAATGGATAAGTGAGGGGCATATACCTGGTTATCTAATTTTAGTTATAGGAGTATTAGTTAGAGAGGCAGAAAACCTTAGTCTCCTTTACAATTGTTGGTCCCCAATTTAGATGCAATTTTTTTAGATCTTTTGATGGCTTATATTGGGCTTACATGAATAAATAATCAATGGATTGTATTAACTCACGACACTTAATGAAATTAATAAGTCTTAACTATAGAAGCTAAAATTCATGGATACAAAAGATGAAGTTTGTGAATAAAGAAGATAAAGTTTGTGGTTGTCGAAATTATTATTTAGGGACATATGAGTTTAATATAATGGCTGCAAAAGCTTGAGGTGAGCTATTGAGAGGTTACTAATAGTGTGAAAGGTCCTATTTTAGAACAATTAACCTCTATTCCTCCACATAATACTAATAATAAATTAAAGAGAATGAAAAATAAAATAAAACAATTATGCACTCCCCACCCAACCCCTGGTAGAGCCACTCTTCTTGTTGGCACCCAAAGTCACACCACGTTGTCTAAACATTGAAGAGCCTAGGAACATATAAGATTTCTTGTTTAGAGTTCTCTTCATTTTCTTCATTAATTTTCATCTATTCATTTAGAAGTTAAGTGAAAAACACATGGAACCTTAGAAAAGTATTATTGGTTATGTTTCTTTCACTTCATTCTAGGTTGAGGCATTCATACACTTAGGGTTTGGCATACAAATTATGGTTATGGTGGAAGTTTGAGGAAATTAATGAGAGGACAAGAACAATAACTAGGCACTTAAGAATCTTTCCATTTAACATAGATATAAAGTGAACTTGAATTTAGAATAAAAAACCCATGTGATAATTAATAGGAAGAATGAATGCTTCATAAAATCCTAATTCTTATCACATAAATAAGATGAAAATCACAGTGATTTAATTTCTCTCATTATATACAACATACAACCATACATTAGAAAACAAGATGTACCAACGGAAATTGCCATGAATAATTGCATGTGTATTCAATTGAGATTTCAAAATTCAAATTACATCAAAATTACATGATCACAAAGGAATGTAATTGCAATACTTCATGTACTATAGAATCCTAACTCAAGATTACATACCCAACCAATTTCAATTTTTTTGATAGAGTTTTTGTATAAAAATTTTCACTCTTCTTCTTTTACAACAAAATGGAGCCTCTTTATAAGGAACAACATCCTAGTACCTAACCTTAAACTACTATTGGTAATAGAAAACCACTAGACATTTTACAATGGACAACTCATAGTTTATAACTACATGCTTTTAGGGACTATTACATGGGTCCCACTTCTCCATCTTGTCCCTCTTTCTAATCAGACTATGAAGGTGACTCAACAAAGGAGAACATGGAATGCTGAGGTATGTGCTACCTTATGACTTGTGAGCCTTTGGTTCTTATGGGTTCACTTGATGGATTTGCAATAGTTCCTACACTCACTGCGAGGGCTTTATCAATATCACCCTCTTCATGATCATCCTCATTTATCTCTATCACTTTGAACTTCATGGATCTTGACTCTCTTTCTTGATCTATTTCCATATCATCATCCTTGCTCCTCCTAATACCATACACATGAGAATATTGACAGTATGTTGGTAGGATTACCTCCTATACTTCTTGAAAAGTCATTTCATTTGTTGCTTCCTCCAGCAAATTTCTTAACTGATGTTGATGCATGTACGTTTCCTTGTCCTTCATTTGATTGTAATTTATATTGAGAGGGTCATACATTGAATTTTCTCCCTCAAAAAAATGTAGTTATTTTAGCATATTATATATTGTCTGTTGAACCTCTATGGTTTTACCTATGAGTGACCTAGCTTCATATGGAAGATGAAACACTACTGTATTCCTTCTTGATATACTATAAAGAAAATACTTTCAAGTGGAGATTTTTAGTGTTATAAAATTGGGAAAAAATATCAAAAAATACTATGCTACAACATTCATTTGTGGTAGTCTATCTTTTAGCAGAGTTGATAACATAACTTCATCATAACTAAAAAAATATATGGGGTTGGCGGTTTAGTGGTGTGATAACTAGAGAAATCACACTGATGTGCTACCAATATAAATGTATTGCTGTTGTAAATTTAAATAAAAGTATCATGACAAGAAACTAACATTTGGAGCATTGGTGCATTAATTTTATAAAAGCACAGGTGCTTTAATTAAGAAAAATCACTGGCTCGTATAATATATATTACCATCACCGGGCCATTGAATTCAAACAACACTGGGGCCCAAAAAGTACAACACCTCGGTGCTTATATATTTTTAAAATGCCCCAGGTAGTACTTTTCAAGAAGGGAACCAGGGAAGCCAAAAAGTTGTTGCAACCTTGTTTCTTTTATCTTCTCCGACCCACGAGGTCATTATGCGTAGCAATGCACTAGTGCTAATAATGTTACTAAAAATGGAATAAATTACTTTTATATTGATATATGAAAACTAAATATAATCGAATTGATGTTAATAAATGAATTCTTTGTAGTAATATATACATATAATTCTAGACAATTATTTTATTTGGGCATATTACTTTTTGAATGATTCCTTTTTGTTTTTGTATGTTTTTTCTATTGCAACTATGACAAGTCTTATTCACCATTTCTATAGAAACACTTCCTATAATTTAAATATAACTTAGCTATTGGAATCATTGGATTGATTTCTATATTGTAGGTGGAAAGTATGTCTATACGTTCATTCCACTATATCACTCATAGTTTTGTAAAAGTCCCCTGCCCCTTTAATTAACTTCCAACACCACTACAAATGACTTAAGGACTAATTCATCGTCATTTACATGTTCTATAATTTTTATTTTCTTAGAACGACATTATTTTCCTCTATTGTTGGTCACTCTAGAAAATTAAACATATGTGAATTAGTCAATTGTTTGAAACATCTTATCAAATATTCTTAAGAATATTATTAATGAAAACTAAAAAAAACCCAAAATTGAATGGTGTTTTTTCACTCACCTTATTCATCCTTCTATAATTATTTCATCGAGGCTTTATGCTCTTCTATAGTTAGATAAAGAATAATATTATCGAGCTTTCCCATTTTGTAGATTTGCATGACACACACAAAGCAATACATATCAGTTAAATCTACACATAGTTCAAACATATTAATTTTGTAAAGAATTTATAAAGAACTTGTCTTTTCGACTTTTTAAATGTGTTACCATTTCGTTGATTAGTATTTTTATTACTTGACCACTTCTCAAACATTTTTTTATTAATATACAACCTATATGATTGAACACATAAGCCATTAAATATATTTTTAGCTAAAAGAAGTGTGGCAATTGGTGCACTTATGTGTTAAAATTCATTGGAGTGCTTAATTTAGTAAACACACAAAGACATTTAATTGTTGAGAACTGAAAATAGAAATTTTTAGTTTTTAAAATAACTTTAAATTATGAAAATGCTATATGTAAAGATAAAACTATTGCCATCAAAGTAAAAAATGAAAACACGAAAATTTTAACAGAAGGTTTTTGGATTTAAATATGGTATTTGGGAGAGGTGCGTCGATGCATTATATTACACAAGGTGTACTCATAAACAAATTTTTTTCTTTAAATAAAATTTGATAGGGCCAACAAATTTTGGATGTGATCCAGTAAGTGGTACCCCTACTTTACATGTCAAACACCTTATATATAGTAATACAAACCCATTAAATCTAAAATGCTTAAAATGAAAACCATAATGGTGAAGTGGTGGAGGGATTTATACCCAAGGTGAAATTTTGTACTCACATAAGCAAGAAGAAGCATGGGTTTAAGGTAACTAATAGTTTTTTCTTTTTCTTTTTTTAATTAAATCTAAATACGAGAATATATTGTAAAAAAAAGTATTAGTAAGATCAATTGTTAAGTTTTTACCATATGGTTTTTTTAATTAAATGTAACATAAATTAGAAAAATTATTATAAGTAAAACCAACAACGAAATTTAAATTTTTTTCTATGCAGGGATGTGAGTGAATCAACATACTGTTCTTATCTTCTAAAAAGCTCTATTGTTCCAAAGTATTATTGCTACTCTACAGTTGTCCCAGTATCCCTTTCTTGCAAATTTATCCCTTGAAATTTTTCAGAAAAAAACAATGAAATAGAGAATAGCTTCTTACCATTTAAAAGAATTTATGAAATTAGATTTTGAAAAATTAATTACTGCTCATTTTCCATTTTGAAGAAAATAAAGTCGTGTTTTTTTTTCATATCCATTTTTTTGGAACATCAATGCTTTTTTTAGTAAAAAGTACTTGTGTGTTTACTAGTAATGGGCATCCTTTAAGATAACTTATCAATGCACTAATTTTTTAAACACACTGATATGATATAATTCTTTTTTTGATTTTGGAAATCCTAGAAATTGGCGCTTTTATTATTTTAACACATTGGTGAAGTTATTATTCAAACGCATCGGTATGATTAGTTTTACAAGAGAACTGATATGCTTTAAAAGTTATATGAATTTTTATTTTCACGTAAAATAACATATTCATTTCAAATTATCCTTTACAATGCATCCACATGAGTTATAATAGTTCATAGTATACGTCTTCTTCTTAAAGTCTTATTATTAAAAAAATGGTTTGCAAACTATCTTGAAATTTAGATTGTGGGATCGTTCTTGAAATTAATTTTAGGTATGTACATAACAATTTATTATCGATTTTCCTTAAAAGCAGGGAGAAAATCTCGTAATATCAAATGGCCAATTCTTCAAATTACTGTTCGCTCCATAATGCTCAAAGTCCTTTGAGGTGTTCTCCCTTTCCATCTAATTAATTTTTTCCTTTTTTCTTTTTTTAATATCTATGTCAATTTGAATAAAAATGTATTCAAATTTGTAGGATCGTGATTTAGAATTGAATTCAAATGCAAAAAATATTCCACCAATTCAAAAATGTCACAAGCTCTTATTAGGAGCATCATACTACAAGCATTTGGTAGATGAAAATGGGCAGTAGTTTTACCCCGAAAATTATAAAATTCCATCTTCCAACCGCAATATTAGGTCAACAATGGTAATAATTGTTTGGTATAATGTAATTTCCACAAACCAATTGCATTGTGCTTACTAATATCATTTATGTACTCATGTTCAATATTTTTTAAAATTAGCCTTTTAGTGATGATGAGCGACCCACCTACCATATTTTGATACACCCCAGTACAATGTGAAATCGACAGAAGGTTTCAATCAAGGAAAAACTAGGAGAGGAAACATACCAAGCATGGTTGAATCAACCACCTATTCAATTCCTACTATGTCCAAATTCACCAATTAGGAATGACTAGAACAATAATAGTTCTTCAACACAAGTTGGCAATGAAGACAATCAAATAGAGGTTGTTATGGATGATTACTTATGGGATACGAATACCATGGAGACAATGTTGTTAGATGCATTCCAAAATGATGAGTTAGAGGATGATGTTGATATCAATGATACCTTTTTCAAAAGCATGAAATTTGATTCCACCACCCACCTCTTTGGACCTAGCGGCCAGTCAAAGTCTACCTAGCTTGGGACAACAATGTTACTATACAAATTGAAAGAAAAATTTTCCATGTCAAGTGCAAGTTTATAGACAATATTGTGTTAATTGACCATGACCATGTCCCTTATATTGTGAGAAATATTGTGTAACAATCAATGTTGAAAATGGTCGACTTTATGAACATTAAATATTGACATTATAAATTTATATTTCCCACCCACTATAGGTCATTCAGATACAAGGTTATTGCGAGTAATAATGTCATTCCTAGTAGATGCCATGAGGCAGAAAAGTTGTTGAAAATGTTTGGTGTTGAGCACATATCCTATCATGTATGTCTGAATCATTTTATTGTATATAGAGGAGAATAAGAGAAAAAAGAGAAATGTTCGAAGCGTGGGCATGAAAGGTACCATAAATATAAAAAAGGGTAAATCACATGGTCCTTCTCGTAATATATTGAGCTACATGCCTATAATAATAAGAATTCAAACAATTTTTTGTTGCAAAGAGGTAGCTATGTTGTAGGGATGAAATGCCTCACATAGAAATGAGTCGGGAGTTATGTGAATCCCAATGGATTCAATAGCCATGAAGCATATAGAGGATACAAGGATAAAAAAACTCAAGCATGAAGTACGAAGTCTACTACTCAGCATACTCATGGATCTCCTGAACCCATATATCACCCAAACCACCAACAATTCTTTTTCTCGGATAGTAGTGATAAAAAATAATATCTCGCCATGGTTGTCTAAGAAGAATAACATCTTAAGTTGGCTCTCATAGTCCTTGGTAGAAGACATCTGGAGAATATGGATTTATGCTTGCAACAATTCCTAGATGAATTGAAGGAATTATTGGAATCAATATATATATATATATATATATATATATATATATATATATTATTATATAATATTTATATATATATATTTATATATATATATGATGTATCAAGACCCATTGCAAGTGTCGCTCTCTCATTTAGATGCAGTTTTTTTAGATCTATTGAGGGCTCAAATCGGGCTTACATGAACAAATTTTTTACGGATTATATTAACTCACGACACTCAATGAAATTAACAATTCTCAGTAACAGAAGCTAAAATTCATGGATACAAAAGAAGAAGTTTGTGAATAAAGAAGATATTGTTTGTGTTTGTGGAAATCAATATTTATAACTATACAAGTTTAATTTAATAGTTGAAAAACCTCAAGGTGAAATCAATATTTATAACTATACAAGTTTAATTTAATAGTTGAAAAACCTCAAGGTGATGTATTGAGATGTGATTGATAATGTGAAGGGTACTATGTTAGATCAATTAACCTCTGTAACAACCCTAGTAAAAAGTTCATGTAATAAAAGTTAATAAATGCCAAAAATAAGACCACGGTTAAGGGACACCTATTCCAAGCTAAATATTGGGAAAATATATCGTAATGGGAATAACTAGATTTGTGCTTTTGGTCGAGGAAAAATGGCAAAGGCTAAGACAAAGCCATAAAAAGGAAAAAAAACATTTTTGGCACAATTATTTTTTAATGTAAATGAAATTAAGAGAAAATTAAGGTGAAAGGTCACATGTTGCGTGTGAGGAGGAAATTGAAGGAAAATAATGGAAAATGAAGAAAATAGATGCATCATTCATAAAAAGGCTTTTGAGGATAAGTTGGTAACTTTTTGTCAGTTGAAGTTTGGAGCTCTCTCGTTATTCTCTCTCTCTCTCACACACACTCTTGGTCACTTAGAGTTTTCTTGGAGCACTCTAGTTTGGAACAAGGAAATGAAAAGCAAGAAAAGGAATGAAAGGAAAGCAAACATCAAGGAAAGGAAATCAGGATCAAGCAACTTTAGTGGGAATACTTGCAAGTAACCTTTTTCATGTGTGATTTCCTAACTAGTTTGGACATGCATGGCTTTTCATGTTAGTGTACTGTTCTTTTGGTTTCAGTGGCATGGTTTTGCCAGGTTGTGACCGTGGTTTTCATCATGTTCTTTCCTTTTTTTAGATACCATGGCATGTTTATTTTGGTTTTTGAACTTTGGTATTATCAGATCGATTTCAAAATCTTGAGCGGAGGCGGTCTTAGGGTTCATTCCCAAAGGCCTAGGAATCCCTTGATCGGTTTTAGCGAGATACATGGTAAATCTTAAGCAATCCATCTTGGTATATGGCCTAGTGATATTGGTTTTGATTGCAATAAATCCTAAGAGACAACGAGCCAGAAAATTCCTCAAGGATAATGATTGATTTTGGATGGAATTCTAAGTTTTGGTTGTGATCGAGGAACTGGTTTTGGTGTGATCATGGTTTGATGATGGTAGAGGTGATTCAACCTCTAGATTCCCTTGGTTGTTTTTTCATTTATTGTTCTATGAGATCCTACATTCATGCTTTGAATATGGCACAGGGGTGACTGGATGAAAGAGAGATTTGGTTTAGCCATGTCTATGGCTAGGTGGTATGTGAAATTCCTAAACGTGGTTGGATTTGCCTATGATTAATAAAAGCTAAGTTCTCATCCTTTTCCGCTAATTCATATGTGGATTTAATAGTTTTCATATCTCTGATATTTATATGGTTTGATGCTGGTTATAAGCATGGTTGAATGATTGATTTATATCATGACATTTCATATATTTACTTTTCACTGTTAGATGGATGGATGCAAGACCTAATTGATGATGTAGTAGTTCAATGGAGAATGATATGATCCCTCTGGTTATGTTTCATAAGTCATTGCAGTTGTTTATTCTCTGTCTTTTATCCTTGACCTGTAGGTTGCATTGATGCCAACTGTTTGATAGA
Source organism: Pinus taeda (assembly GCA_000404065.3). Taxonomy (NCBI): domain Eukaryota; kingdom Viridiplantae; phylum Streptophyta; class Pinopsida; order Pinales; family Pinaceae; genus Pinus; species Pinus taeda. The sequence goes on from APFE030662735.1 coordinate 229,842, forward strand.
ATGTCAGTCCCAATTGGGGATGCTTAAACCTAGTCCTGAGGTTGATTTTTTATTGATCAACATTCTTATCATTTTTTTGTTGAATTCCATAACTACAACAAGTTCTGGGCAGAGTCCAATATTATGGTGTAGAAAAGTGGGTTAAATGTTGAGATCACTAGAACAGAACTAGATATTTTGGTCCACATTCATTGGTAGGAATGCCCGCGAGAGTGACTTTGCATTTCTAGTCGCTCCCTTTTCTATAGCATGATAGCGACAATGGCCTTTGAGATGCAGAATAATAGTGGGACCCAGGGAATTTTTTTATGAGTGGTTCGCTTGTCTTGTGAGGGTTATGCTAATGATGTTGGATGATTGTATGTGATGTTCCATCGATTCCACTTCCTTAATGTAACATAGGAGTTCGAATATGATCATAATAGTATCTCTCATTGTGTTTTCCCTAGTTTCCATACTTACTTTGGATAGATCTGGGAGGGGGTGTTACATGTTGGTATCAAAGCATGGTTGCACTCTCTTTGGGTCATATCTAGTGCTACATATATGGGTGAATGTGTTGGTCATGCACGCATGTCAATTGTGTGTGTGGTTGTTACACTTGCCGTCCATGTGCTTGTTGCATTGCATCATATTGATCCTGGTAGTAATAAGGTTATCATGAGGAACTTGATGTCAATTTTGTGGAATGCATTGTCCTGAGTATATGACTATTTATATAATTATAAGCAATTTTATTACATCCTTGTATGTTGGGTTGCATTCTTGGTTATTTGTTTACATGCATCAGTCTTGTAGGTTGATTACAAGAATTGATTGCTTATGCTTGACTACATGCAGTTATGCATAGACGTATTTGATTAGGCATTACTTATGTAAGTGGATAGTTGCATCAAGAAATGTGTATACTAAAGTAATAGTTACTGTCACGAATGAGGTCATAGCATGCATTGTTGACATGACCTTGCATTGATGACTGGACCCTACTTAGTATGATGGTTATGCGTTTATGCACTTATTGATATATGTCTATATGTTATTATAGTTATATTGTATATGCATCACGTTGATTTGATGATCTTGCAGATGAGGTATCCTCCTTGATTTATTACAATGTATGTTTATTTACGGTGATTTCGTTTAGCTGACATAGTATGCCTTGCAGGAAAGAGATTAAATGGAAAGCAAGATGGTAGACCGCATAGAATCTCCCTATGAGTCAGATAGGGAGCGTGGTGTGGGGCACTCTTCTAACTTGGAAGACACATTGAGAGCATTGAAGGAAGAGATAAGGAGTTGCAAAGCATAGAATGATAAAATCATGTAGGCACAAGAGAAACAAGTAGATGTGAATGTAATATTACTTAAGAGCTTTTCAAATTTGCAGTGATAGGCACCTCTTAAGATCATCCATGGACATGAGGAAAAAACTAATGGGGAATATGGTATAAATTCTCATAGTAGCCATATTTCTGATAGATCTGACACTATCAGAGATGGCAGGATGTTGGACACCCCAGATAGGAAGGGTGAGAGACATATGTATTACTTTAGTTCTAGTTGTAATAGACATTGTGATCGTCATCACTATCATCCATACACAAGGAATGATATGGAATACCTTCTAGATGAGCTCAAGAAAGAAAAGCCATCTACCTTTGATGGAGTGATGAAAAAATCACAAGATGAGGAGGCTCGGTTGATCAACATGAGGAAATTATTTAGACTGCATGAGTACTCAGAAAACATGAATGTAAGGATATCCCTCTTGAGTCTCAAAGGTAAAGTCAATATTTTGTGGGAAGACGTGAAGAATTTCAAGGACATACATGAGGATGATTTGACTTGGCATGCATTTGAAAGGCTCTTCAAGAAGAACTACTTGTCTGAGAGGTACTATGATGACAAAACTAAAGATTTTTATAAGTTATGGATGGGTTCTATGGTAGATGAGGAGTATGCTAGAATTTTTTTGGAGTTGTTCAGATATGTACCTTACCTTAGAGAGGAGAAGGCCAAGGTTTAGAAATTCATCAGTGGATTTCTAATTCCATACATATACCAGATTGAGTTCAATGAGCCTATATCATTGGAGGAGGCCATCCGAACTTTGAAGCATTGTTATGAGTAGTCAAAGTGCAAAGTTGAGCTAAAACATGACTTGAACATAAATGACAAAGCTAAAGGAAAATTGTCGTGAAAGCGAGGAATACCTTAATATGCAAGTGATGAAGATAATGTAGTTCCTCACAAGAGATCCAATACAACTGAGAAGGGGCATGGAGAGCAGCAGGCTAGAGGTAGTGGTTGGGAATCATTGCAGTGTTGGATATGTGGTAAAGATCATCGTAAGAGGATTGTTGGTATTATCAAAGTGCCAGTAGACCCCAAATCTACAGTGCTTAGGAGGCACATAAAGTTGGTGATGTTGGTCGTAGCATTCGTCAGCTTTATGTTGTTATGGATAATAGGCAGGCAGATCATCGGGCATCTATCATTGAGATGGATGGTAAGCTTTGTGTTCAAGTTGTTTCTATTTTATCGACCCTGGATCGAACTATAGTTATGTTAATCCTGACCTGGTGGATATGTGTTGCCTAAGAAAAGAAGTGCATGCAGAATGTTGGTTGGTACAGTTGGCTATGTTAGGGCTTGGATCTACCTCAGGCTAAAGGAAGGTAGGTCTAGGGTAACATCAAACCATTCTTAACCTAGTAGCTAGCCCTACCAGGTCGGGATAGGGCTCTCTCCTTGTCAATATCAATTAACTCAGAGGATTTGATTAGATTTATTTTGGGTCGAAAACAACAAGAGAAAAGGTGATTGGACTATGGAATCGATGTCAGTTTGTGCCGAAAAACTTGGGGCAAATTAAGTGCCATGTTCAGCCAAGTGAAGATTGTAAATGTGATAAGTATGAGGGAGAAATACCGCTTCCCTGTAGGCATCAGACAAAGGATGAATCAGAAACAACAACTTTAGATGAAAGAGAATCACGAGATTTCTCAACAGAGCATCTAGCCAAGGATGAATTCTGTTAAGACAACCATCACAACTAACAGCAAAATCATCATGAAAGGAGCATCATTATGGATGAATTCCTAACATATCACTTAAATAATGTTGTAACAAGGGAGAAAAACATAATGTGTAAATGAATTACAGGATAAACATACTAAACATCAGCACCGTGATGAATCCCAGATCCAAAGGGCGAAAGACTCCTTTATTAAAATGATATTCAGGAAAAAATTTACACAAAGCCAAGAAAGCTTCTTTGCTACCAAAATAGAACCTATAGACTATGAAATTCATAAAATTTATACATTTGTCTCATCCCTGTATTAAGGGAATTGAGCTCAACCATCTTCTTCAAAATAGAATCAGTTACATTAAACTTAGACCAAATTTCTGAAAATAGGTGTTGAAGATGAACTCGTATCTCCTAAACCATAGCACCTATTACAAAACTGAAAGATTTTTTTGTAGATAAAGTCATGTTGGAGAAAAAACTCTCTAAAATTTTGGAAATTCGTTTCCAGTTGCTCAAAAATCGGTGCCACAAAATCATCTCTAAAACAGAAAATCATTAAAAATTTAAATTTGTGAAAATGAGCTGTAAAGATCTGGTCACATATCCAAATTAACGACACCTGTGAATAAACTGAAAGAGGTTTTTGTTACATGGCTCGTGGTTAACAAACACCACCTTGGGTTTTTCAAAATTACTTTCCATTTGTTGTAAAATGGCACTGCACTAAAATGACTAAAATAGTAAAATAAATGAAAATTTTGTTTTGTTTTAATGTAGACTCCAAATATCACTGCATATCTACCACATAGTAACACCTCTACATAAACTGAAGGAGGTTTTTTTATTTGGTATGTGATGAACAAAAGCCTCTTTCACTTTTGTAAAATTCTTGTCCAAACTGATTTTGTTTTAAACTTGTCCCTGTGTGCAACAACTGACCTCAAAACATGCATAACCAAGAATCAATCATTCATTTTGATCATATCTTCAAATCTGGGAGCCGGATACAGGAGTGTGATATACTGTTGGAAATATTTTTCCGAGCTTCTTCTGATGGAAAGAATTGTGACATGTTTTGTGTTGAATATCATGTGCAAAACGTCTAACCAAACGAAACCTAGTAAGAGCTCATGTTGATCCCTGGTGACAGGCTACGAAGACTGGAACTAACATCAGCCTTCTTGGAGATGGTATCTCCTTGGAGGTGTCAAGAACACCATAGACCAAGATACTCATCCATTGGGAAATACGGTCAAACAGTTGCAAACCCAAAACAACTTATACCAATCCATAAAACATACACATACTACAACCTGTACATAAACAAATACCGAAAACTGAAATGTTGCCTCAGGTAGCATATTTATGTACAAATATGACCTACTTTGCTGCAAAATTGATAGACCAAGTAACGCGATAATTCTAGATCAACCAATCAAGTAACTATGACAAGGATGCTACTTGAAAGTGCTTCAACCAAGACACAAATGTAAATGTTGACAACCATCCATGTAGAAACTAAATTTGGTTGTGTGAAAGACAATCTGACTTATCATTCAAACTGAAAAAATACTGCATATATGTGACAATAAGATCAAAGAAACCAGACTTTGTTTGTTTCCCTAACTCTTCAACGCAGACCTGCAACTGCAAACTGTCAATGCAAACATCCATAGGCAGCTCTATTGTTTCCTGTTTTGAAGGAGGGAGAGTTTCCAAGAATTTTTTTGGATCTCGGAATTCATATGATTGGATCAGATCATTTAAATATTGAATCTCCTTCTCAAATTTTTCAACAACTAACTCAAAGAAACCAGTTTTAGCTTTAGGAGGAAACTTCGGAGATCTCAAACATTGAAGAACGGTAATGAAAAATAATTCATCAATTTCAATATCCACTAACTGATCTCTAACTTCATTTAAAACTTCACAAAACATAGGGTTTGCCACATTCCCTACCATTTTATTTTAATTCATGAATGGATCAGTGAGCGTTGGAATCTCTAGATTCAGTTGGAGTCGCCAGGTGAATGTTTCGGCCTTCATATGTGTCTGATTGTTGTCCACCATCAGCAATTAGATCTGCAACTTGAATGATCTTTCCCCGAGAAGATCTGTCAATGTTGGTGTCAGTCTTTGAAGCCTTCTTCCAGTGATCAAATATGCTCTTACAAAGTGGTCTTAGGGTCTCAAAGTCAAATTTTGTCATTTCAGTGAGTCCCCAAGTAAAATTTGGTCACCAAGTATTAGGTCTAGGATTTGTTTTCACTTCTTTCAAAATTTTCCAAATTTCAGTCCATGTCACCATTCAAATGAGTGTACCATCATTCAGAGAGTTGTCATCATCATTTCAGGTTCCAATGGGTCATTTTACACCTTGTTCGTGTTTCAGTTGTGCTTGGGTGAAACTCATTTCCCTCTCCTAGGGTTTTGAAGGTAATTTCTCTTGGATGGTCAAATCATCAACAAAGCTTGCATCTTGATGCTCATACACCTTCCCCTATCCTTAACATAGATTATTAAACACTTCCCATCACTGATATCCCTCAAATTCATCATTTTCCCACAAACCCTAGCTTGTTCTTCCAATTTGACAATTTTCTAGCCTAGGCCTATGCTTTGACCTTTTGGACCCCTTCCCCTCACTCAATCTTTGAAATTACACTTTCCCTTGTTTCCTAATATCCCTCCCTAATCCAAAAATATTCTCAAGAATTTAGAAGCCCCTTATCCCCTTCATTTCCCTTAATTTCTTCAAATCCACTGTTCCACACATCGCGATAGGTTTTACTCAAATGATGTTCCTGAGCATGAAAAACTAAATTTGGAAAAAGTGAGAGACATTTTTTTCAATAATAGGCCAAGGAAGAGAAACCTCCTTCACTTTTTACACAGCTGTCATGACTTTAGAGAAATATCAAAAATGCAAGTTGCCTCGAGAGAGTTAATGCACCTCTAGAGTGACCTTGGGAAAATAAATATTTCTCCTAGCCTGCTTGGCCAAATGACTTGGTGGAGGAGTAAAATGATAACAAGATGCAAAGATATTTCCAATGAGATATCATTAGCTCAATTTCGTGTTGAGGAAGACCTTCAAAAGTTGACTGAAACAACACTCTACATTTAGGCAGCCTCATTTTGCACATTTTGGCCAGTCTTGGGAGATTTGACTTTTGATAGGAAAAATGAACTCCAAATTGAAAAATTAAAGATGATTTAGAAGGTATACTCAATAATCTTTCCAACTAGCTATCCCGCACCCACTTTGGACAGTGTGAAAGCCTCCAAAAGTGGTATGCAAAAAGGCGTTGTGCACCTGGCAGCCGGCGTTGTGCATAGAAAAGGTGTTGCACACTTGGGAAGTTTGGGCAGTGGAAAATTACACGGGCGTTGTGCATAAAAAGGGCATTGCGAACCTATGTGAGGGAACAACACACTTGTCAGACACACTCAAATTTCTCCAAATCAATTCAAACTTCCTCAAAACTCCAATTTCCTCCTCTTTACAAGTATGTACATTGATCCTCCATGTTGAAGAGTGTTCTTGCATGAAATCTTGTTGGTCTTTTACCATAAAAACAAAACCCAGTATCCACTATTCACCATAATGGTTCAAGGTTCACTCATTTATCTTTGTTTCTGGTTCATAAAACCTCATACACTACATATTAAAACTCTACCCTCCATATAAAACCCTATCCTATATACATCCCATTCTCATACATAAACTACAAAACCCCACTCACTCCCCTAAACCCTACTCACTCCCTAAATCTCATTCACACTCCCATTCACCCTCACCTACTCATCCTAAAATCTCTTCATACTCATCTTTCATCCATCCACCTTATCTCATCATTCACCACAAGTGTTCACAAACAATGAAAATGGCTAGGTTACTAGGCAGCGAAGAGGCAAGGTTAGAAGACAAAAGGAAAATGAAATTGAGAATCCTAAGGAGATTTGTCTTGAGCAGTTAACATACACCTGGAGAAGTTGATTGAGAGGGTTAACAAAGACAAAAGTATGCATCGTCAATTAGCTTATCACTACTTAACCCAGAACAAAATTTGCAACACAAGGGTGAAGAGATTAAAGACTACGCTAAAAAGAGCTTTGAGGAGCAAAAAAGAGCAAGATAAACTCAAGATCTTGGCTGAAGCATCATTGGCTCATCAAAGCACTTAACAAGGGTCAATCATGCCAGATTTCAAGGAATTTGGAGAAATGTTTGTCAATTTTGAATTTTTTAATATAAAAAATAGGCTTTTCCAATAGGTGGCGTTGCGCTTTTGTTGGGGACACTTTCTTGCAAAAAAGTTTATATTTTTGGAATTAGCATGGAAAAATATGAAAGCTCAGAAATGGCTAGGAATTGGACAATTTCTAGGTCTCCAAAAGGGCAAAAAACACCCAAAAAGTGCCCTCTCTGCCACTTTTTTGCCACACAGGAAGCAGTCTTGGGAGAATCAATTTTTAGAGGGGAAAATGGACTCCGAATTCAGAAATTCAAGTTGTTCCAGAAAGTAGACTCGCCAAAATTTCCAACGAGCTATCCTGCATCTGATTTGGACTCCGCAAATCCTTCCAAAATTGGCCTAGAAATAGTGATGCACATAGGATCAGTGGCATTATGCATAGGATGAATTTCGCCAGCTTTGCCTGATTTTCCAGATTTCACCTAATTTTCTCTATAGTTGACATTTTCTTGCTCTCTTGGTGAAATTAGCATGGTGAGTGATGTAATGAAGAGGATTCATGGTTTCTTGTGCCCTCCTCAACTCCTCGAAAGTCTTACTCTACCATCTCAGTCCTTTGCTAGTACATAAGCTCTTATATACCCTGCCGCACAGGACATGACTGTATCCCTGAGTTGATTTCCCAGAGCTAGTCTCGCTTCTCCAATTGATCTAGCAACCAAAACATAAAATCAAACAAAAAACCCTAATCCACCATACTAGCCTAAAATCAACATTCATTGCAGTCATCTCAAGCCCTAGTTGCCATATTCTAATGGAGATTGATAAGGAGAGAGCCTTCTCCCAACTTGGTAGAGCTAGCTACTAGGTTAAGCATGGTTTTATGTTACCCTAGACCTACCTTCCTTCAACCTGAGGTAGATCAAGGCACTAACATAGTGGCGACCATACTGGGGAACGTAGTTTTATGTTCCTCAGCAAAATGTAATTAAGTTCAGATATGATTGTTGATGGTGAACAACAATCAGACACAGCAATGCTGAAATCGTTCACCTGAAAGCTCTAAATCAGTCTCAAGATCAGATCCAAGGACTCCACTGGAGGATGAACCTGACCAGCAGAAACATGAAAGTACAATATTGAAATATCAGGTATTCAAGTTGGAATTTCATCCAAGACATTTTGTGCTTTGTTATAAATTATTTCTTCTCTTTTCCCGAGAATGTCAAGAAGGCTTTGCAAAGTATATTGTATTTGAGAAAATATCCTTAGCCTACATTTGATTCCTTCCCCTTGAAGATTGTGAATACTAAATATTGCATGCCTTTGAGCTTGATCAAGACCCTTTTTCTGAATCTTGTGATGACCGTCTTCAAACTGATGAACCTTAAGAGACGAAGACTGATTTTACACATTCTGTACATACCCCACTACCTTGTAAAATTCTAGATTGATACAAGCCTCTGATTTTATCTCCTATATCCCATGCTTTCCCTAAAAATCATGACCTCTATCTACCAATATTTGATGGTGACTGTAACGACATCACTACCTAGAGACATGTACTGAATTTTGACTCTTTTCTCGACCTTTTTGAGGTTGATGAAGAAGATGTCAATATTAGGCTTTTTTCTCTTTCTGTGCAAGGAAAAGTCGAGAGTTGGTTCAAAACCCTACTTGATGCAAGCATCTTAGATTTCAAGTAGTTCGTCAAAGTTTTCCTCGACAGGTGGGTGGTTAGACAAAACCCTTTCTTCATTATAGAAGAGTATAACTAGCTGAAAGGACTACTAGGGGAGACAGTACAACAATTTTCTGCCAGATTTAACCAAGTTTATTGTCCAATGCCTATTAATATAAGACCTCCTCCTGGATCCGCTCTCTTGCACTACCCGGAAGCCTTTGATCTAGAAATGGAGTTTCAACTAAGAGAAAGGAACCTTACAACACATGAAGAGATGCAGAACAATGCAGTAGATGTAGAGACTAATTTGTTGATCAGAAGGGAAAAGTTGAAGGAAGAAGAGAGGAAGAACATAGATCCAGAGGAATCGACGTCTTTAGAGGTAAAGCTTGACATTTTGGTAAGTGCAGTGGAAGAGATGATGCAAAAGATCACCACAAGGAAAGAGTATGATGTTCAAGACCATGGCTTGTTGATTGAAGAAGAACAAGTTGTTGATCCAAAACATTTTCTTTCTTATCCTAGTTGTCATAGATTAGATAATGATTGTTTTATAGATCATCTTGCAAAAGAGAGATATGTTGATATGACATGTATGCTTAATGATGTGTTTTATACTGATGATTTGCCTCAGTTCCATCAGTATGATGATGATTATGTTCTCCAAATAGAAGCTAGTCTTGTAGACAAATCAACAATTGGTTTGTGGAAGGAGGAAGTTCACTTTTAGCAGTTCGCTTACAGTGATTAGCTGTTACATACTAGCCATGGAAGTGAGGAGGAAAGTGAAGCAAATTTTGAAGTAAGTGAAGGATCTTTGCCTTTTTGTTTTGCTTTACTTTAGTTCATCAGAGACAACTTTCATGCAATCAGAAATCACCTTTCAACAAGTCTTGATCTGAACCATCTTGAGGGCAATGAAAGCCTTGTTTAAGACTTTTCATATCCAGAGTTGCAGCCTCTGAATGCCATTGATTATAAAGTTGCAAATGAAGACTTGGAAGCTAGACAATATGATCAAATGATGCAAGATGATTCCGTTCCATTCTGTTTTGAATCATTTCAGTTTTTGAAAGCAAATTTTCATAGTATATCTTCAATAAAAGATGAGTAGGCTGTAGAAAATCATGTAATCTCATCAGATCAAATAGAAAATGGGTTGCGTTAGTCTTTTCAAATTTTTCAGGATCCAATAGATGATGTGTTGGATGATGTTTGCAGTCAAAGTCCTTCTCCATTAGCTCACTATGAGATTGAAACAAGTATTGATACAAACTTGATCTAGCAGCCAGTTTCTTTGTCATTATCAGCAGGAGTCTTGTCACAAAGCGCAAACAAAAGTTTGCATTCATGGTACGAGGAGAAGGAAAGCAATCCATTGGGTGAGCTAAGTCCTAGTGCACATGAATTTCAAGATCCTTATGCAGTGCTTTTGGATCTGGATAGAGAATCCATAGTATTCAATGCATCTATTTACAAGTTTTCATGGGAGTTTCCTTTAAGTAGTTCTCTCTTGTTGTTCATAAGCAAGCACTTGTGGAGAATGCAAACAACAGCCAGAATGCTTAATTCGTTGGATTAGTTGTTTCATTTCACTTAATTAGGTGATGAATGGAACAGTTAGAGTAGGTTTTAATGAATAAGCTCCACTTCGATCTTCTTTCCAGTTTGTCAGTTGTATTATAGTATTGAGTTAGTTTTCAGTCATCTAGTTTCAGCTTTTTAGTGTCTACTCTCAGCTTTTGAGTGTCTTGTTTTAGTTTTGAGTTAGTCTCAGTTCTTAGTCATTTTAGTTATGAGTATGGAGTCTTGAGTCTTGATTTTTGATTTTTTTGTTGCCAAGATATTGACTCCATTTCCCAATGGATAAGGCATTGGTCTACTCTCGCAAAGATTTGTGGTTCTTGGCACCTCCAAGGAGCTACCATCCCCATTGGAGCCAATGTTAGTTTCAGCCTTTGAAGCCTTCCGCCAGTGATCAAATATGCTCTTACAAAGTGGTCTTAGGGTGTCAAAGTCAAATTTTGTCATTTTAGTGAGTCATCAAGTAAAATTTGGTCACTAGTTATTAGGTCTAGGATTTGTTTTCACTTCTTTCAAAATTGTCCAAATGTCAGTCCATGTCACCATTCAGATGAGTGTACCATCATTCAAAGAGTTTTCATCATCATTTTAGGTTCCAATGGGTCATTTTACACCTTGTTCACATTTAAGTTATGCTTGGGTAAGACTCATTTCCCTCTCCTAGGGTTTTGAAGGTAATTTCTCTTGGATGCTCAAATCATCAACAAATCTTTCATCCTGATGCTCATACACCTTCCCTTATCTTTAACGTACCTTATTAAATATTTCCCATCACTGATATCCCTCAAATTCATCATTTTCCCACAAACCCTAGCTTGTTTCTCCAATTTGACAATTTTCTAGGCTAGGCCTATATTTTTCTCTTTTGGATCCCTTTCCCTCACTCAATATTTGAAATTAAACTTTCCCCTATTTCCTAATAACCCTCCATACTTCTCCAAATTTTCTCAACAATTTAGAAGCCCCTTATCCCCTTCATTTCGTTTAATTTCTACAAATCCCCTATTCCACACATCGGGATAGGTTTTACTCAAATGATGTTTTTGAGCAAGACAAAATGTATTTTGAAATGGTGAGAGAGGTTTCTTTTCATAATAGGTAAAGGAAGAAAAACCTTCTTCACTTTTTACACAAGTATCATGGTTTTAGAGAAATGTCAAAAATACAAGTTGCCTTAGGGGAGTTAATGCACCACTTGAGTTACCTTGGATAAATCAATATCTATCCTAGTCTGGTTGGCCAAATGACTTGTTGGGGGAGTAACATGATAACTAGACAAAAATAGGATTCCAATGAGCTATCATGATCTCAATTTAGAGTTGCGGAAGACCTCCAAAAGTTGACTGCAACAGCCCTCTGCATTTAGGTAGCCTCATTTTTCACATTTTGACCAGTCTTGGGAGATTTGACTTTTGACAGGGAAAATGAACTCCAAATTTAAATATTCAAGATGTTTTGGAATATAGACTCAACACGATTTCCAATGATCTATCTTGTAACGAATTTGGACACTGGGAAGGCATCCAAAAGTGGTCTAGAAAAATGTGTTGCGCACCTGGCACTGCGCACTTGGGAAGTTTGGGTAGTGGAAAATTACACTGGCGTTGTGCATAGAAATGGTGTTGTGCACCTATGTGAGGGTACTACACACCTATCAGACACACTTGAATTGCTCCAAATCACTTCAAACTACCTCAAAACTCTAATTTCCTCCTTTTTACAAGTAAGTACATTGATCCTCCTTGTTGAAGAGTGTTCTTGCATGAAATCTTGTTGGTCTTTTACCCATAAAAACAAAACCCTAGTATCCACTGTTCACCATAATGGTCCAAGGTTCACTCATTTATCTTTGTTTCTGGTTCCTAAAACCTCATGCACTACATATTAAAACCCTACCCTCCATATAAAACCCTATCCTATATACATCCCATTACCATACATAAACTCCAAAACCCTACTCACTCCCCTCAACCCTACTCAATCCCTAAATCCCATTCACACTCCCATTCACCATCACCTACTCATCTTAAAATCTCTTCATACTCATATTTCATCCAGCCACCCTATCTCATCATACACCACAAGTGTTCACAAACAATGAAGAAGGCCAGGTGACTAGGCAACAAAGAGGCAAGGTTAGAAGACAAAAGGCAAAGGAAATTGAGAATCCTAAGGATATTTGTCTTGATTGGTTAAAATACACCTAGAGAAGTTGATTGAGAGGGTTAAGAGAGATAAAAATATGCTTCATCACTTAGCCTATCACTACTTAACCCGGAACAAAATTTGCAACATAAGGGTGAAGAGTTTAAAGGCTAAGCTAAAAAGAGCTTTGAGGAGAAAAAAAGAGCAAGATAATCTCAAGGTCTTGGCTGAAGCATCATTGGCTCATCAAATCACTTAACAAGGGTCAATCATGCCAAATGTCAAGAAATTTGGAGATTTTTTTGTCAATTTTGAAATTTTTAATATAAAAAACAGGTTTTTCCAATAGGTGCAGCGCCACCAGCACTGCGCTTTTTTTGGGGACACTTCCTTGCAAAAAAGTTTATATTTTTGGAATTAGCATGGAAAAATATGAAAGCTCAGAAATGGCTAGGAATTTTGAAAAAATTCTGTGTCTCCAAAAGGGAAAAAAACACCCAAAAAAGTGCTCTCTCAGCCACTTTTTTGCCACACAGGAAGCAGTCTTGGGAGAATCAATTTTTGGAGGGGCCAATGGACTCCAAATTCATAAATTCAAGTTGTTCTAGAAATTATACTCGCTATTCTTTCGAACGAGCTATCCTGCACCTAATTTGGAATCCGGGGAGCCTTCCAAAATTGTCTTAGAAAAAGCACTACACATAGGATCAGTGGCACTGCGCATAGGATGAATTTTGCCATTTTTACCTAATTTCCCATATTTCACCTAATTTTCTCTATAGTTGACTTTTTCTTGCACTCCTGGTGAAATTAGCATGTTAAATTATGTAACTTGATGTAATTATGGATTTAAAACACTTAATAGGGTAGATACATCAAGTCAAAGGGGGTTTTGAGTTGAATGGATTGGTTTCCTTGGTTTTAGAGGCAAGCTATTCCACTGCCTATATTCCTGTTCTTAGTTTAGATATGGTTGAAACCACCCCATTGCTCATGGATTTGAACCTGATAGCCAGCTTGAGTAGTTTACTTGCCTATATTATTTACTTTCTTAGTCATTTGAAAAGGTTGGACTTTGGCAGAAGTGTTGGACTCAATGAACATTTTGTATCAGCAGTTGGCAAGGAATAAAACTAGGATTCACTGCTATTTTTGTGTGATTCTTGTGACTATGAGTTTATGTATTGTTTCTTCATTGTAATGAGTTTTTATGATGCTTTATATGTATCCACATCTCTCTCTCTCTCTTCTAAACTAAATGGATCAAGGTTAATAGACAAATTACACTAGATTTATAGTGATTTGTCTTGGGATTGCTTTTAGCTTTCAATGTTTTCATTGCTTGAAGAGGATTCATAGTTTCTTGTTCCCTCCTCAACTCCTCAGCAGTCTTACTCTACCATCTCAATCCTTTGCTAGTACATATGCTCTTGCCTATCCTGCCCCACAAGACATGACTTTATCCTTGAGTTGATTTCCCAGACCCAATTTTCCTTCTCCAATTGATCCAACAACCAAAACATAAAATCAAACCAAAAACCCTAATCTACCATACCTATCCTAAAATCAACACCTATTTCACTCATCTCAAGCCCTAGTTGCCATATTCTAATTGAGATTTACAAAGAGAGAGCCCTCTCCTGATCTGGTAGGGCTAGCCACCAGGTTAAGTGTGGTTTGATGTTACCCTAGACTTGCCTTCCTTCGGCCTGAGGTAGATCAAGGCACTAACATGCTATAGGTATAAAGAAGTGAGTTCACCATTCGATAAGAGCTTGTACATTGGAGTTAAAATGGTATGCCTACTGTTAGCTTCCTATACTAATAGGAGTCATAATTTTGAATGACCAAGGTTAAGCCTTGTAATATTGTACATACCTTTTATTTTTGCAAATGTTTTCCACACTATAAGAAGTTAAAAAATATAAAGAGGTTATGTCCTAAAATAAAAATCAAAGGACAAAAAAATAATAAGAGAAGGTCGAGAAAGATGAAAATATATGAACCTAAAAAAAAAAGACCAGGAAAGTGTGCAATTCCAAATGCCACTACTATTTACTTTTCTGCATAATAATGATTGTATGTAACTTGTTATTCATGCCACAATCCATGGTAATCAAACTATTTAATCTTGGTTATTTCATGTTTTAAATTTTATGTTTATAGTCAGAGAATAAAATCCAACCAAACAATGTAATCTTAGTAGATCATTAGATAGGTAGAGTGAATAAAAAAAGTGCATTAGTTTAATCTGAGCACTTGGATGATATAAGGTTAGAAATAGATAGTTTACTTTGTAAAGAAGAGACAAATATTGATAAGGGTTTCTAGCCTAAATGCACCCAAATAAATTGAAGAAAAAATGGCAGGGTAAGTAAGTGGGTAAATAGTAGAAAGGTTGCAGAAATGTCATGTGATTATACAAATCCACTTATGGCATCATATTAAATGCAATTTCAAAAAGTGCATAAATAGAGGACAAAGAAAAAAGGGTTTCTAGCCTAAATGCACCCAAATAAATTGAAGAAAAAATGGCAGGGTAAGTAAGTGGGTAAATAGTAGAAAGGTTGCAGAAATGTCATGTGATTATACAAATCCACTTATGGCATCATATTAAATGCAATTTCAAAAAGTGCATAAGTAGAGGACAAAGAAAAAACAATGGTTTACAATATGATTTACTTAACACCCCCTCATTCATTTTAACCTCTATGACACTTACTAACTTCCCTTTCACAATAAAAATAATAATACCTATAGTTATTTAAGTCAAAAAGGCTTAGAGCATTTCTCTGAATTTTGGTGGAACCGGTCCACCCTCAGCTTGATGACTTAAGAGGGAAAGGTGTTATATTCCCTTATAAATCAATCATCACCCTCACAAAACCCCTTTTCCTAAGGTTAAGTTCTCTTACCTAGGAATACCCGTTTATGAACATGTTTTATGTGCAAAACCCACCAAATACATTTATCCTAAGTACTAAGTATGTTGAAAGCACACAACATTTCATATACCTAAGTGCAATACCTCTTCTGCTCATTTCACCTCATACTAACTTATTTAACTTTATTATTTAAATTCCTGGAAAACCTTTTGTCCAATATATATTTAACTTCCTTATATAAATTAACCCCACCCCTTAGTTTATTGATAAACTATATTACTACCCCATATCCCACAAATATATTGAATCCTGCCCTCAGTCCTTAATCATGTATTAAAGTGTCCCCGATGAGATTAAGCTCCAAGTTAATCTCATACCACCAGTGATTAGACCCATGGGCCCCCTCGAAAACTTTTTGTATAAATCATTGTGCAGCTTCACCTCATGATCATCATATGATCTCCCTGCCCCTCTTCCAACAGCTCACATCGATATCAGGCCGACCTGATGTCTGCCGTTTACGCACCCGATAAGGTGGTTTTCCTCTCGGGCCCCGATGCTACGTGTCACATGATAAGTGGAATCGGTTGACACCTCCAGAATATCGCCCATGCCACAAAAGTGGTGCAATGGACCTCCCAAACCAGTTCCCTCGTCTAACCAAAAAATTGCCACTCTTGATCAGTTAATGAAGCCACCGAAAGTTAACCATTTCCACTATAAAAGCCCATCTACCCCTGTTTTCACTCTTTTTGCGCGATTACTATTGACACTTTAGAAACGTCATTGTGACTCCTACAACCAACTAATTCACTCACAGACCTCCGCCATTGCTCCATACACGCTGCAAGTAGCCCAGCTCATTCATCAGTCAGTACCAGAACTATATGAACCTATGCAGCCTCCATCAACTACTAGTAATAGTCAATTTCACCCAATTTCAGGAGAATGGTGAATGTAAAATTACCTGATGCATAATGGTGGGAGACAATGACTGATTTATTGTGATAAATTTATAGAAAAAATTTACTGCATAGTAAAAATAGAGTAGCCAAGTAAACACGTGAAAACAACACATCAGTGTCAAAGAGTATCAGTGAAAAGGTAAAAGTTAAAGAAGACTCCAGTGTGAAACACTGCAACAACAAGCTAGCATAAAGGGTTTCAATTCAACGATGAAGGCTAGCACCACCATAATAAAAGGGGCGGCATGAAACAGTTCAATAGATGTCTCTATCTTCTTGCTAGAAGACATTTGTATTTCCTAAATTTAATCTCAAATCAGTTTGAGATATTTTGTAATAATTTTTTGTTTATATACTTCACCATTTGAAGTATGTAGGGTGAATTCCAAACATTTCTATAGACTTCTTGTTCTTAAGTATGAAATTCTATTGTATCAATCACTGGATCAGCTAGCTAGAACAAGGAATAAAGATTAGATTTTTCACTGGATTCTTGTGTAAAGCAAAGTGAAAATAAGTATTCTCTCATGTTCAATGTTATTTTCTTTAACCTTTTCCACAGTCTTACTTGTATCTCTAAAAATTTGAATGCTATAACATGGAATGATATCTTAGAAATTGCTTCACTACACTTTGTCTTGACTGTTATGCATCTTTAATGTTTTCTTCACTAATCTAAGTTAAGGAATTCTTGATTTCTCCTAATTTTAGATAATTCCTTGTGATCTATAGCAAAGGATTCTTGATTTCCCTTTCTTCATGATTATCCTATGTTCTTCATTTTAACCCCGATCTGACGATTCTTAAGTGCGCTCTCACCCTGGTTAGGATCATTTCACCCCTTCGACCTAAATGTTTGCACTTTACTTTTCTATCTTGCCCTGTGAACATTCCCTTTAATGAATTGATCTAGTTCTACTATCCATCTATTGGATCCATAGCCCAATGGCTTAAAGACCTTGCTCTATCCATCTGTTTCAAGAATTCCACCACCCAACCTTCAATTCAAAACCAAAACCCCAATGAGCATTGCGAACTAGCCTAAAATCCCAACAAACAAAGCTAAATCATAAAGAGAGAACCCTCTCTGGAATGAAGTTGGCTAGAGCCTAAAGCTAAAAGTGGTTAGTCGTGACCCTAGTCATCTCCTTCTTTAACCTTGGAAAATTACTGGGTAAAAACATAGTGGTGGCTCCACTGTGGAGAACTAACATATTCTTCAGGATTGTTTTACAGGTTTAGATATGATCTATGATGGTGGAAAATGATCAGTCACAGAAAGGTTAATATCATCCACCTGGCGACTCCAAATCAATTTCACAATCAAGACTCCACTGGAAGAATGAACCTGAAATAACTGTATGAAAAGATCAAGCTTTTAAATTGGATTGTTATCAATTACATTTTGTTATTTCCCATTGATAAAGTTTTTCAATGAATATTGTATTTTAGAGAAGATTTTAGATTAATTTTTTATCATTTCCCTTTGAAAAGTGTAGATATAAAGTCTCCTTACACATTTGAACAATAATATTCTAACTCTTATAAAGATCATTTTCCAATTGAGGAGCATCAAACAATCAAGACAGATCATACAATCCTTCTACATATTCTAGTACCTCATAAAGTTCATGATAGATATACACCACTCATCTTACCTCCTACACTCTATGTTTTCTCTAACAATTATTACAAGTATCTCCCTAGGTTTGATGGAGAGAATGGTATCACTGCTCAAAAACATATTCAAGGTTTTGAAAATTATCTAGACTTATTTGGAATGGATGAAGATGATGTTATTATCAGGCTTTTTGATCTTTCTTTGCAAAGTAGAGTAAAGAGTTGGTTCAGAAATATACCTATTGCAAGCATCTCAAATTTCCAACACTTTGTCAAAAGTTTCTTTCATAGATGGATACTCAAAGTCAATCTTCTTGTAATCATAGAAGAATATAATGAGTTAAAAAGACAGCCAGATGAAACAAAACAACAATTTTCAGATAGATTTAATCAAGCCTATTATTCAATGCCATCAAATATAAGACCTCCCCCTGATTCAACTCTTTTGCATTACCCAAGAACATTTGATTCAAAGATATAATTTCAGCTAAGAGAAAGAAACCCCTCAACATTGGAAGCGATGCAGAACATGGTAGTAGATGTAGAAGTTAATATACAAATTAGAAGAGAAAAGTTGAAATCAGAACCAGAGGAAAACAACACTGCAAAGGAAAAACTCGACATTTTGATGAATAAAATAAAGGAAATGATGAAGGAGACCACCATGAAAGATGAATTTTTGCTAAAGAACACCATGACCCATTTATTTAACAAAGGAAAAAGGTTGATATTCATGAATAAATCGCTACTAACTCCAACTACCATAGATTAGAAGGTAGATTCATAGAGCAATATGTGGAGGAGAAATCTCTTGATCTGATGTGTATGTTTGGTGACATTACTTCTTTTGATGATTTTCCCAAATATGATCAGTATGATGATAATCATGTTCTTCAAATCCAAACTAACTTTATAGAGCAATTAGAATCTAGTTTGGGGAATAAGGAAATCCAATTTTATTGGCTTGAAAATAGTGTCCATCTAATCCATGTCAGCTATGAAAGTGAAGAAAATTTGGCAATAAGTGAAGCTTCTTTGCCTCTTTGTTTTGAATCATTTCCGTTATTAAAGGAAATGTGGTATAAAATCTCTAAATAAAAGGATGAGGAACTTGTAGAAACCTATGAAGTCCCATTCAAACCTATATGCAATAAGTTGCACTATTCCTTCCAAGTTCTTTATGATCTAATAGCTGATAGGTTGGATGATAAATACATTAAAAAATTTTCTCCATTAACAGACTATGAGAGTCAAAATCAAGATGATAATGGTTTCAACAAACAGACATTTCAATCAATAGAAGTATCATCACAAAGGTCATCTGAAAGTCTGCAGGGTGCTAAAGATAAAAGTGACATTTCAGTTTCATGGCATGGAAGCCATCTAGAACAAGTGTGCAGCCTCTTATATTAGTTCAACAACAATGTATATATTCTAAGATCCTTTTGTACAGCTTTTAGAGTCTACAAAGGAAAGCAGGTATTTCCTTATCTTCTCATTATTTGACAAGGTTATATTTGGCTTTAGAACCTCAGTTTTAATCACAAACAAGCCCAAGAAGCAAAATTCATCAATGTATATAATGCTTGAAACGTTGCATTAGTTGTTTCATTTTACCTAACAAGTAGTCAGAAAGCTGATTAGAGTAAGTAGGTGGAATTTTAGTTTGAATAAATTCAGTTTTCAACAGCAAGTTTTTGTTACATCATATTTCAGTTTGTAGAAAAATGTGTATTTTCAGTTCAAAAGTTTTAGTCACAGAGATTATACAACATAGCATATACATGTGTGCGATTGGCCCAATGGATCAGGCTACTAGTCGACGGTGTTCTTGACATTTCACAAGGAAATTCCATCCCCAAGTGGAGCCACCGTTAGGTCCCTATACCAATAGGAGTCATAATTTTGAATGACCAAGGTTAAGCCTTGTAATATTGTACATACCATTTCTTTCTGCAAATGTTTTCCATATTATAAAAAGTTAAAAAATGTAAAGAGGGTATGTCCTAAAAGAAAAATAAAAGGACAAAAAAAGAATAAGAGAAGGTCAAAAAAGATGAAAATATATGAACCCCAAAAACAAAAAGACCAAGAAAGTGTGCAAGTCCAAATGCCACTACTATTTACATTTTTGGATAATAATGATTGTGTGAAACTTGTAATTCATGCCACAATCCATGGTAATCAAACTATTTAATCTTGGTTATTTCATGTTTTAAATTTTATGTTTATAGTTAGATAATATAATCCGACCAAACAGTGTAATCTTGGCAGATCATTAGATAGGTAGAGTGAATAAAAGGAGCTTATTAGTTTAATATGAGCCCCTGGATGATATAAGGTTAGAATTAGATAGTTTACTTTGTAAGGAAAAGAAAAAGGTTCATAAGGGTTGCTAGCCTAAATCCACCCAAATAAAGTGAAGAAAAAATGGTAGGGTAAGTAAGTGGATAAATAGTAGAAATGTTGCAGAAATGTCATGTGATTATACAAATGCACTTATGTCATCATATTAAATTCAATTTTCCAAAGTGCATAAGTAGAGGACAAAGGAAAAAAAATGGTTTACAATATGATTTACTTAACATCCCCTCATTCATTTTAACCCCTATGACACTTACTAACTCGCCTTTCACAATAAAAAAATTAATACCTATAGTTCTTTAAGTCAAAGAGGCTCAGAGAATTTCTCTGACTTTTGGTGAGACCGGACCCTCAGCTTGATGAGTTAAGAAGGAAAGGTGTTAAATTCCCTTATAAAACATTCATCCCCCTCACAAAACCCGTTTTCCTAAGGTTAAGTTCTCTTGCCTCAAAAAACCCCTTTATGAACATGTTTTATGTGCAAAACCCACCAAATACATTTATCCAAGGTACTATGTTTGTGGAAAGAGCACAACATTTAATATACGTAAGTGCAATACCCCTTTCACTCATTTCACCAAATATTAAGTTTTTTAATTTTATTATTTAAATTTATGAAAAATCCATTGTCTCATATATATTTAACTTATTTATGTAAATTTAACCCATCCCTTAGTTTATTTATAAACTATATTACTACCCCATATCCCACAAATATATTGAATCCCGTCCTCAATCGTTAATCCCGTATTAAAATAACCTCGACCAGATTAAGCTCCAAGTTAATCTCATACCGCTAGTGATTAGACCCATGGGCCCCCTGAAAACCTTTTGTATAAATCGCCACGCAACTTCACCTTCTAATAACCATACAATCTCCCTCCCCCTCTTCCAATGGCTCACATCCATATCAGGCTGACCCAAAGTCCTCCCTTTACCCACCCGATAAGGTAGTTTTCCTCTTAGCCCGTGATGCAAAGTGTCACACAATAATTAGAATCAGGAGACCCCTCCTGAATACTACCTGCACCAAAAAAGCGGTGCAATGGACCTCCCAAACCACTGCCCTGTCTAACCGAAAAACTGCCACTATTCATCAATCAATGAACCCACCAAAAATTAATCGTTTTCACTATAAAAGCCCATTTACCCCTATTTTCACTCTTTTCGCACAATTACTATTGACAATTTAGAAAAGCCATTACGACTCCTGCAACCAACTAATTCGCTCACAAACCTCCACCATTGCTCCACAGACACTGTAGACAACCCAACTCATTCATTAGTCTGTACTAGAACCATACAAACCTCTGCAGCCTCCATAAACTACCAATAACAATCAATCTCACCCAATTCCAGGAGAATGATGAATGCAAAATTACCTGATGCAGAATGGTGGAGACAATGACTGATGAACTGTGATAAATTTACAACAAAAGGTTACTGCACAGTAAAAACAAAGTAGCCTGGTAAACATGTGAAAAAAAGACATCAGGATCAAAGAGTATCATTGGAAAGGTAAAAGTTAAAGAAGACCGCAGCATGAAACACTACAACAACAATCCAGCATAAAGGGTTTCACTTCAACGATAAAGGCTAGCAACACCATAATGAAAGGGACAACATGAAACAATTCAATAGTTGTCTCTATCTTCTTGCTAGAAGATATTTGTATTTCCTAAATTTAATCTCAAATCAGTTTGAGATATTTTGTAATATTTTTTGTTTATATAGTTCACCATTTGAAGTATATAGGGTGAATTCCAAACATTTCTATAGACTTCTTGTTCTTCAGTCTGAAATTCTATTGTATCAATGACTGGATTAGCTAGCTAGATCAAGGAATAAAGATCAAATATTTGATTGGATTCTTGTGTAAAGCAAAGTTCAAATAAGTATTCAATGTTATTTTCTTTAAGTTTTTCCACAGTCTTACTTGTATCTCTAAAAATCTAAATGTTATAGCATGGAATGATATCTCAAAAATTTCTTAACTAAACTATGTCTTGACTGTTATGGATATTTAATGTTTTCTTCACTAATCTAAGTTAAGGAATTCTTGATTTCGCCTAAGTTTAGATAAT
Source organism: Pinus taeda (assembly GCA_000404065.3). NCBI lineage: Eukaryota > Viridiplantae > Streptophyta > Pinopsida > Pinales > Pinaceae > Pinus > Pinus taeda. The sequence goes on from APFE030662735.1 coordinate 252,406, forward strand.
TCCTTGTGATCTATAGCAAAGGATTCTTGACTGCCCTTTGTTCATGATTATCCTGTATTCTTCATTTTAACCCTGGTCTGAGGATTCTTAAGTGCTTTCTCACCCTGGTTAGGATCATTTCAACCCTTTGACCTAAAGATTTGCACTTTACTTTTGCTAGCATTCCCTGTGAACATTCCCTTTAATGAATTGATCCAGTTCTTCTATCCATTTGTTGGCTCCATAGCCCAATGGCTTAAAGACATTGCTCTATCGATCTGTTCTAAGAATTCCACCACGCAACCTTGAATTCAAAACCAAAACTCCAATGAACATTAAGAACTAGCCTAAAATCCTAGCAAAAAAAACTAAATCATAAAGAGAGATCCCTCTCTAGACTTAGGTTGGCTAGAGCCTAAGCCTAAAAGTGGTTAGTGGTTACCCTGGTGATCGTCTTCTTTAACCTTGGGAAATTATTGGGTGATAACACCTACAGTAGTGCATTTGAATGTATTTCCATTAGGATCATATAGATGATTCTTTATATGGATTAGTCATACCTTCACAAAACCAAAGTGGATTTCTTCGACAAATCCATTAAGTGTGTGGTTGATAGTGGGG
>APFE030662740.1:973-39222 GCA_000404065.3 Pinus taeda
AAGAGACACAACCTACAGCAAATCCGTTGTAATATCCTCTGTCTTCTCTCACAGTCTCACCTCTCTGTTTCTCACTCACACAGAATACACATCTATCTCACAACCTCAAATACAATGCCCTCATACAAAGAGAGGGGTTGCCTTCTAGAGAAAAAAACCCTAAACTAAACATAAGTTCTATCGTTAGATCATTTGCCTAATGAACTGCCCAAATTGACTAGAAATTACTATACTTTTACAAGGCAAATTTACATCTGTTTTTAGCTTTGGGGGCGCTGCCCCCGAGCCCCAGCCGGGGGAATGCTGGCCCCCAGACCCCCCAGCCGGGGGGGATTGGACCCCCCGGACCCTCGCAGGGGGGACAAGTCCCCCCCGCGGCCCCCCGCGTGGAGGGGTGTACAAAACTTCCTGGGGTATACATCCGGCTGAAACAAAGACCTCTGAACAATCATGCTCCACACACAACATTACAGAATAATACAAGGCTTTGTTCCTTTTTGGGGCTAAGTGGGAGAGTATTGAAGAAGTATTTTGGGAAGCTCTTCTTTTTAAGTGATGGATCGTGAGAATAAAGCTATGAAGAAGACACGTAGCACAGATTAACTACAGAAAAGGGTAAAACGGTTCACTATTACACCCTAGATGTTGTCGCAGGTCGTTGTTACACATTGGATGCTGTTACAGGTTACTGTCACACCTGGATGTTATTACAGGTTGTTGTTACACATTAGATGTTGTTACAAGTTGCTGTTACACATCGGATGTAGTTACAGGATGACGTTACACCACGCGCAGATACAAGAATCCATCGTCACACCAAAAGTGTTGTCGCCAGTGATGCCACGACATCCCAAACTGCCATTCACTCGATGTTGTTACGCCGAAGTTGGAAAATGTGGGTACTATTCCACAAAAACTTTCAGTAATATGAATTATTTATTTTTAAAGCATTAAGACCCAAGCAGTTGGAATCATAAAAAATGTATATTTGTATTTAGCAATAGGTTGTAACTACTTTTACTTTTGATCAGCATGAGAATCATGAGATTCTCATGACTGATATGTTTCTAATTTTGGGATGTAATAACTATAAAGGAACTCGATTTTTCATGTACAAGAACATGGCATATAGAAAAGCATTATTACTCTGCTTCTGTAATTCTAAGTTTATTTTTAATATCAATCAGGACAGTGATTCTGTTATTGTTCTTCAACTAATTCGTTAATCACTTTTGTGTTATTCCTGTGCCCTGCTGACGAGGAAAGACCCTCCTCTTTGGCAGGGATTGTAGTGATAGAGGTAGTGTACATTCTAGTTTAGTCAATTGACTTATGGTTTCTCGTTGTTGCTGTACAAATCGTGGGTTACATTCGTTGTTGTTTCCATTTATATTATGTTGTTACACTGAGTTAATCAACATAATGGTAGTAACCAGCTGGAGTAGATATTAGTTCCCTTGTGGCGCGCCCTTGCTTTGATAGCTGCAAAGTGTGATTTAATTATGTAGAGTAGTTTTATATCTACATGCATTGTTTGAATCAACAATTTATATTAGTGACATCCTTTACTGTTTTATGCATTTTCTTATTCTTGGCAGGAGTGTATTGGCACAGACAATGTGAACTCCTTTGAAACAGCAAGACCTACCTTGGCTTAACAATTAAATGTTGCAGTGTCAGCCAATTAATATTGATTAAAACAACACTACAACACCATATTTGACTCATCCACCCAATCAACTAGGGATATACGAATTGTTTATACATGACAAAAATACAACAATTATTACATCATCCATCCCATGCAAATTGGGGATAAAAATTACATCATATGTCCAATGGGACTCATTGAAATATAGACCATGACAGAAGAAGTCATATCACACCCTAGATCTTTACATGACTTATGAAACAAATGATACTAATATCTGAAGCCATAGCTGAACTCAATAACCATGATGCAAACAATGTTGAATGTGAGTAGAGGCTAATGCTCTCCCTAAACCCGTGCTACTATTTTTCTGTCAGAAAAACATATGCTCTCCTTCAACCACATAGAACCATGTGTATACGTGAATATACTTCATGAAACCCGCTGATGGGACCAGCCCAACACTATTCAGACTTTAGGAAATTAAATGATTGTTTGGGTGATTATATGATTGGGTAGATATTATGGTTGTGATTACATGTGTGAGGATCAAACCATCGGATATTTTGGAATCGGCTTAGGTGGCATTAAATTTCACATTTAAGTCTTTGTACTCACCTCGGGTCGCGTTTCCCACTCCTTGCTATGCCAAAACTCCTCCCTCATTGTTCACTTGGTCATTTTTGTTGAGCTTGCCGAGGGTTTGTTCTGCTATGCTCTGGAAGTTGGGGCAGCTTTGCTGCAAGTTCTGGGCGCACCTCTTGGTGACTTCTATACTGGTTCCTTTATGTCTGCATGGTTATTCTATGGCCTGGTTCGTTGGGCCATTGTGGGTATTCCTAACATTGCCTGGGTAAGTGGCTCTTTGTTATTGTTTTCTTCCTACTGTTGGCTCAACACATTGTCGTGTTCTGAATTATATGTTAGTATTTCATGTTCTTGTCTGCAACTCAATGGTTGGCTTGCATCTAGGCTCGAAAAGATTGCATCCTTCTGTCCTCGGCTTCAAATGCAGGTAGTCCCTCTTTCCTTGATTCAATTTATGGTTTTCTTTCCTCGCCGCCTAACCTGTTTGCTCCTTCGTCTCTGCAATTGGTCGAAACCCGTGGGTGGAAAATTTGTCTTTGGTTCTCACTACAATTCCTCAGGTAAGTTAAATACAAATTCTGTTATTTATTTTTTCCAGGCACTGTAATTCTGCTTCTGTGACAATTTGACTCTAACACCTGTATGTCGATTTCTTTACAGGTGTTGAGGGTTTGCGGTTGGAGGTCTTGGCAATGAATGCTTCGGTCTTGTCCGGTAGGCTCCGTCACATGAATTTACTTCAGTCCTCGTCTTTTTTTTAGCATAGGCCTTCTGGTTGTGAGGGTTTGTCACCCCTCGATGCTTGTCAAATGACTCTCGCTGTGAGTGGCATCTTGTCGTCTTGTTGGTCTGGGCTTCCACTATCTGGTGATCTTTTTTACTGTAATTTTCTGTGTATGAATGCAATTTTCAAAGCCCTCACCTAGGGTTTGTCATCCACTAGCTTATATGTCTATGGCTATGTATGAAACGGTTTTCGAAACCCTCACCTAGTGTTTGTCGTCCACTAGCTTTATGCTTGTCTAGGATTTATCTTGCAGTGCTAATATGTATTATTATACACTTGTTTTTGCAATTTTGAAAGAGAAGAACTTCAGGAAAGAAAATTGGGTTGGTTTACCTGAATGTCGTTCATGTAATTAGGCTGTCGTTTTTTTGGTTTACTCTGGATTCTCCGGCTGGACTGCAATTATTGTTTTTGGCTATGCTTGTGATGTTTCATACAAACATGAGAGGATGTTGTAGTTGCTCTGGTAAGTTGTTTGGCAGTCAATTTAAAAAAACTAATAGAAAATTTTCGTCTGGCCTATCGATGTTTGGCCCATATTGGAATTTGCTTGTGTCACTCCTTTTCTATATTCATTGTTTGCTTCAATAGAAATGTAAGCCCTCGTCCTGGCATCTGCTCTTCTGTATTGCTGTGAGGACTAGTTCTTTTTCTCAGGAAAAACAAAGAGAATTAAACACAATGGTCTGTGTACAATATGTTGTCTGTTCAGATGCTCATTAATTAGAAAGCACAATAAAAATACAGATGGACTGAATTCATTTCACTGTTATTGATATTATTCGAGTGTCAGAAGTGCTAAACCCTTTACATGACTTTTGTTGTTACATTTATAGGTTTCGTGTTCACAGTTAATGAAACTGTACAGTTACTTTTCAGTTGTATACTTTACAGTTACATGGCTATTAATCATTCGGTTTTTTCCTTATGACAACATTTTCCTTTTAGACACATTTGTCTTTTCCTTTTAGAATAACAGGACAATTATTAATCCATGGTTTATTAGAAAGAGACAAGTAAATAACCCTAACCGATCAAACTATCTTTGACTAATTTAGAGATTGAGATAAAAATAAAAATCCTACCTCCTATTCTGACAAACTAACATAAAAGACAAATAAAATGTTAACTCAACTTTTCAACCTCGCAGAGACCGACACCCGGTCATGGTGCCTAAGTTGGATGCTCCTGCATCAGGCTCCCACGCAAGAGAAAATCATGACTCCGGTCCATGAGCTCCTTGACTAAAGAACCTGTTTGCTCAATCTGCCTGGCATCAAGCTACGAACTGTTTTCAATAAGACAGTTCTTCCACTTGACCAGGTATTACAGATACTCCTTCCGCCGAGTTCGTTTTGCCACCTGAGTTTCGAGAATGCACTCAATATCGGGAGGCTAAACACAAGGCATCTATCTCATCCAAGCTTTTCCTCCATCCTGGGTATTCTGTGTAGGCCTCGTGGTTCTATATTCTTCCTTTTCTTCTGGGTCAACCGTGTAGGGGAACAGGTCTACTACATTAAAGATAGGTGAAATGCCTATTCTGGGTGGCAACTGTATCTCATAGGCATTCACCAAAAATTTCCAGAGGAATTTGCAGGGTCCTATCTTCTTATACTTTAACTTATTGTATGCACCCCTAGGGAAGCATTCATTGTGTAAATGTGTGAGGACTTCATCTCCCACGTTAAACTGTACTTCCCTTCTCTTCAAATCTGTTTGCTGTTTATACCTTAGGCTATTGTCTTGCAATTTAATTTTTACCTGCTCATGCAAATCTCTCATCACGTTAGCAAAATCTTCTCCATCTACGCTTCGCCTTTCTTGCATTTCAAGATCCTGCAACTCATGCACTCCGCAAGGATGCATGCCGTATAGGATCTGAAATGGACTATACCCTGTGCTGCGATTAGGCGAGTTGTTATAAGAAAACTCTGCCTATGAAAGCACTTGATCCCACATCCGCGAATTCTATCCAACCAAGCTTTGTAGCAGGTTTCCTAGACTCCTTTTTACCACCGCTGTTTGTCCGTCGTTTTGCGAGTGATAATAAAAGAAATAACTCAGCTGTGTATCCATTTTCTTCCACAGGGTATGCCAAAAGTGCCCTGTAAACTTCACATCACTGTCCGAAAGGATAGAATTAGGCAACCCATGTAACCTGACATTCTCTGTGAAAAACAAATGGGCCACGTGAGTGGCATCATTGGTTTTTCTACAAGGGATGAAATGCGCCATATTTGAGAATTTTTCCATTACTACCATCACCGAATCATAACCTCGCTGTTTTTTAGGTAGACCGAAGACAAAGCCTAAGTTGATTGAGTCCCACGGCTTGCTTGGAACAAGTAACATTGTGTACAGTCTCGTGTTTTGACTGTGACCCTTCACTAACTGGCATACTTTACATCTGGTCAAAAATCACTGTACATCCCTCCGCATTTTGGCCAAAAGTAGAAATTATTGAGCAGCTCGAGTGTCTTGTCCATGCCGAAATGTCCGGCCAAACCTCCACTATGCTTCTCCCAAATAATATTCTCTCTAATCGAGCAGTCAGGTATGCATAGTTGTCCTCCCTTAAACAACAGTTTCTCTTATAAGTTGTAGTCCAACCTCGACTGTTATCTCTCACCAAGGGATTCTGACATGCCTCATAGGCCTCCTTAAAATTTGTATCAGTCTGGTATAAATCTTTTAAGTGCTCAAAACCTAGCACTTGCACAGTACTCTCATGTAGAAGTAAAGCTCTCCTACTCAATGCATCTGCCACCTTGTTGGCCTGCCCGCTGATATGTTTAAACATGAAGTTGAAACTCTTCAAATACTCCACCCATTTGGCATGTTTGTGGTTCAGCTTATGTTGTTGCATTATATACTCTAGTGCAAAATTATCTTAAAACAACACAAATTCGTTTCCCAGCAGATAATGCCTCTAGTGTTTTAATGTATGTATAACATCATAGAACTCCTTGTCATAAGAAGAATATTTCTGTCTGCTTTCATTGAGCTTCTTGCTCAAGAATGCCACAGGCTTATCCTCCTGACTGAGTACAACTCCAATAGCCATACCGCTAGCATCATAGGGAACCTGAAAAAGCTTCTTGAAGTTTGGCAATCTCAGGATCGGCCTCTCAGTGATCTTTCTCTTCAATAGCTGGAAACTTCTCTTCGGTGCATTCGTCCATCAAAAAGGCTGACTAGCCTTTTTAATGGTGTCCAACATAGGTGCACAAATTTTGCTAAAATTCCTTATGAATTTCTGGTAAAAACTCGTTAGTCCATGAAAGCTATGTACCTCAAATAAATATTTTGGATATGGCCAATTAACTATCGCCACAACCTTCTCTGGATCCATCTTCAATTCGTTTTCTTCTATTACAAAGCCCAAATAAATCAATTCCTTCTATAGAAAAGTACATTTGTTCAAATTTATTAGTAGTTTATTCTGCTGTAATTTTTCCAGGACTTTCCGAACGTGTTGAAGGTGCTCCTCCCTTGTCCTGCTGAAAATTATTATGTCGTCCAGGTACACTATCACAAATTTTCCGATGTACTCCTTTAGCATCTCATTCATTAGCCTCATAAATGTACTGGGCACATTGCTCAGTCCAAATGGCATGACCAGCCATTCATACAGTCCCTCATTTGTCTTAAAGGTTGTCTTCCATTCATCCCCCTCTCGTATCTGGATCTGATGATACCCACTCTTCAAGTCTATCTGAGAGAAATATGTTGCCCCGCTTAAACAATCCATCATGTGACCCATTCGTGGTAGTGGAAACCTGTATTGGATGGTGATTTTGTTGATGGCCCTCAAGTCTATACACATCTGCCACTCTCCTCCCTTTTTGGGAGTGAGAACCATTGGGACTGCGCAAGGGCTCAAACTTTCCCTTATCAATCCTTTGTCTAGCAGTTCTTGTACCTACTTCCTAATATCTTCATTGTCCTTGGGGCTCATTCGGTATGCTGCTTTGTTTGGCAAATTGGCTCTGGGTATGAAGTCAATATGATTACTTATGCTTCTTTTTGGGGGTAATTTGTCTGGCAAGTCATCCACCACTATGTCCGTAAATTCCTGCAACATTTGTTGGATTTCTGTAGGTAAATCTGATACCTCTATATGCAACAACACTTCTTTTGCTCTCTTTACAACTACATAACCCATGTCATTGTCCTCAACTTGTTTTAGAAACTATTTTCTGCTAACCAATAATGCTCTTGGTTCACTTGTCCCTGCTGTCCCTTCCTCTTTGACGGGCACAAGTGTATGCTTGATTTCATCCTTGACAAACTTATAACAGTTCGTCAATCCATCATGTATCACCTTTCTGTCGTACTGCCAAGTAGTATGTGACATACATCCATCGGCATGATGTCACAAGCGACTTTATCCTTGTATCTGCCTATTTGAAACTCCACCTCGCGCTGTTCATCCACCAGCAACTGATGGCTTTTTTTCATCCATGAGGCTTTGTAAGGGGTGGGATGTTTCAAGCACTTCAATTCCAACTTTTCCACCATCTATGTGGACACCAAGTTATCTATACTACCACTGTCAATAATTAACATACAACACTTACCATGTGACTTGCAAACTATTCTAAAGAAAGCCTTCCGCTGTGTTTATTTGGTGACCTCCTTGGCTGGTTTTAACAACACCTTGTTCAGCACCAGGGCTTCCCCTGTCTCTTGAGCATTTTCTGCTTCTTCGGGAGGTACTGCTGCTTCCTCTAGCTATGCAACATATGCATCACTCTGTCCAGCTTGATCTGCCTCTTACATTCAAATGATCTGTGTCCCCATTTGTGACACCTGTAACATTGATAACCAACCCCTCTACCTCGGCCATTTCCCCTGCCTTGCTAGTATGACCTACCGCCTCTTGCATTGTCACCCCTGTCTACTGATTCATAAGCTCTGGAACTGTTGCCTTCCTCATTACTACTAGTAGTCCACCCTCTGCCATATCACTGGCCTTTTCCCTTGCTGGCTCCTCGTCCTGTTCGGGCATTCTACCTTCTAGTAATTTTCTCTTCAGCTTTCATCGCACTCTGATACACTTCTTCAGTGTTCTTTGGAGATAAAATACCAATTACATCTAAAATTTCTAGTGTTAAACCATTTACATACCTGGCTGTCCTTTTTGCGGTATCCTCTGTATAGCTAGCTCTTATGTTCACTCGATAGAACTCCTCCGTGTACTCCCTTACCATCATTCCTTTCTGTTTCAGATTCTGCACTTGCCTGTGTAATGCAATCTGATAGTCTTTCAGCAGAAATCTTCCCTTCAACTTGGCCACCATCCTTGACCAGGTTTTAATCGGCAACTTGTTCAATCTCTTTCTCTCCGTCTCGACACTATCCCACCACAGGGCTATGTGTCCCTTCAATTTCGTCGCAGGGAACCTAATGCTACGGTCTTCACTGACTTCCTCACACTCGAAATACTTATCCATCTCACTGATCCAATCCAATATAACCTCTATGGATAGGCTGTTGTCATAGGTTGGGAGTTCTGGTTTGGGTTTACTGCTTGCCACTAAAATAGACCTCAACAATCTCACTTCTAGGGTCTCACCTTCTAGTCCATCTGTTGCTCCTTCAGCTTCCTCTTCACTATCATCGCCTACCTTCGGGTTTCTTCTTCTCCCTGCCTCTACTGCCTCCAAATGGGAAGTAAGAATTCTGATCTCCTCTCTCAGTGCTTCCTCTACTATCCTTTGAGCACCTCTGCCATGACCTCGCCTTCTTCTCTCCATTTCTTCAATCAATTTCAATTGTTCTGATACCACTATGATGGGACTAGCCCAACACTGTTCGGACATTAGGAAATTAAATGATTTTTTGGGTGATTATATGATTGGGTAGATATTATGGTTGTGATTACATGTGTGAGGATCAAACCATCATATATTTTGGAAACGGGTTAGGTGGCATTCAATTTCACATTTAAGTCTGTGTACTTGCCTCGGGTCACGTTTCCTGCTCCTTGCTATGCCAAAACTCCTCCTTCGTCGTTCACTTGGTCACTTTCATTCGGCTTGCCAAGGGTTTGTTCTGCTATGCTCTGCGAGTTGGGTAGGCAACTTTGATGCAAGTTCTGGGTGCGCCTTTGGGTGACTTATGTACTGGTTCCTTTATGTCTGCGTGGTTATTTTCTGGCCTGGTTCGTTGGGCAGTTGTCGATATTCCCGCCATCGCCTGGGTAAGTGGTTCTCTGTTATTGTTTTTTTCCTGTTGTTGGCTCAACAGGTCATCATGTTCCGAGTTATATGTTGTTATTTCATGTTCTTGCTTGCAACTTAATGGTTTGCTTGCATCTAGGCTCGAAACAATGGCATCCTTCCGTACTCGGCTTCAAATGCAGGTAGCCCCTCTTTCCTTGATTCAATTTATGGTTTTCTTTCCTCAGCTCCTAACCTATTTGCTCCTTCATCTCTGTAGTTGGTCGAAACCCGTGGGTGGAAAATTTGTCCTCGGTTCTCACTGAAATTCCTCACATAAGTTAAATACAACTTTTGTTATTTATTTTTTCCAGGCACTGTAATTCCGCTTCTGTGACAATGTGACTCTAACACTTGTATGTTGGTTTTTTTGCAGGTGTTGAGGGTTTAGGGTTGGAGGTCTTGGCAATGAATGCTTCGGTCTAGTCCGGTAGGCTCCGTCACATGAATTTCCTTCAGTCCTCGTCCTGTTTTTAGAATAGGCCTTCTGGTTGTGAGGGTTTGTCACCCCTTGATGTTTGTCAAATGACTCTCACTATGAATAGCGTCCTGACATCTTGTTGGTTTGGGCTTCCACTATCTGGTGATTTTTTTTACTGTAATTTTATGTGTATGAACACAATTTTCAAAATCCTCACCTAGAGTTTGTCATCCATTGGCTTATACATCTATGGCTATGTATGAAACGTTTTTCAAAACCCTCACCTAGGATTTGTCATCCACTAGCTTTACACTTGTCTGGGATTTATCTTACAGTGCTAATATGTATTGCTATACACTTGCTTTTGCAATTTTGAAAGAGAAGAACTTCAGGAAAGAAAATTGGGTTGGTTTACCTAAATGTCGTTTATGTAATTAGGTCGTCGTTCTTTTGGTTTACTCTAGATTCTCCGCCTGGACTACAATTATTGCTTTTGGCTATTTTTGTGATGTTTCATACGAACATGAGAGGACACTATAATTTCTCTGGTAATTTGTTTGGCAGTCAATTTAAAAAAAATAATAGAAAAAATTTTTCTGGTCTGTGGATGCTTGGCCCGTACTGGAATTTGCTTGTGTCACTCCTTTTCTATCTTCGGCGTTTGCTTCAATAGAAATGTAAGCCCTCATTCTAGCATCTGCTCTTCTGTCTTGTTGTTAGGTCTGGTTCTTTTTCTCAGGAAAAGAAAAGATAATTAAACACAATGGTCTTTGTATAGTATGTTGTCTATTCATATGCTCATTAATTAGAAAGCACAATAAAAATACAGTAGGACATACAGATGAACTGAATTGATTTCACTATTATTGATAATATTTGAGTGTCAAAAGTGTTGAAACTTTTACATGACTTTCGCTATTACATTTATAGGTTTCTTGTTCACAGTTAATGAAATTGTACAGTTACTTTTCAGTTGTAGACTTTACAGTTACATGGCTATTAATCATTTGGTTCTGTCCTTATGACAATATTTTCCTTTTAGACACATTTGTCTTTTCCTTTTAGAATAACATGACAATTATTAATCCATGGTTTATTAGAAACAGACAAGTAAATAACCCTAGCCAATCAAAATACCTTTGACTAATTTAGAGATTAAGATAAAAATAAAAATCCTACCTCCTATTCTAACAAACTAACATAAAAGACAAATAAAATGTTAGCTCAACTTTTCAACCTAGGAGAGACCGACACCCGGTCATGGTGCCTGAGCTAGATGTTCTTCCATCACCCACGTATAATAAACATCCTCTAAGAACTAGATTTAACTACAGGATGATGCAACAACTACTCCCAGCTTCTATTTGAGGTATTCAAATGTTTCTCTCGGAAGCTGTTTAGTGATTATATCAACAACTTGTTCTTTGGAGGGAACATACTCCAATTTAACCTTTTGTTCAAGCACTCATTCTCATAGAAAATGGTACTTAATGGGTGTGTGCTTGGTCTTGGAGTGCATGATAGGATTTTCCAAAATACTGATGGCACTTGTATTATCACAGAGAATGGAGATGGGTGGAGTGCATGTGATATGAATGTCTTGCAACGTTTGCATCATCCAATGTAGTTGTGTGCAGCAAGATGCAAAAGCCACATATTTTGCTTCAGCTATAGATAAGGAAATCAAACTTTGTTTCTTGTTGAACCATGACACTAACCAAGAACCCATATAGAATGCACCTCCACTAGTGTTCTTTCAATCATCAACATTTCCTGCCCAATCTGCATCTGTATATGCATGAAGAGTAAGGTTTGTATCCTTAAGATACAATAGTCTAAAGTCTTGTGTTCCTTGAAGATATTTGAAAAATCTTTTGATTGCCTGGAGATGTGATTCCTTTGGATTTGCTTGGAACCTTCCAACAATTCCTACCACATGAATGATATCAAGTTTGGTACCTATTAGATAAAGCAAACTTCCAATCATAGATCTGTAAGTTGGTTGGTTTACTTCTGGTGATTCATTATTGGAACTAAGACTGCATCATGTTACCATTGGAGTACATACTCATTTAGAATCTTCCATTTCGTACTTCTTCAAGATCTGCTTGAGATATTTGGTTTGCGAAAGAAGGATACATCTTTTGTTTACTATACTTGTAGACCAAGAAAATAATTAAGTTCGTCAAGTAAGGACATTTCAAATTATTTCTGCATTATTGAAGAAAAGTTCTGACTCATGGATTCTTCATTGCTAACAAAGATGATATCATCAACATAAACAACAATAATTAGTAGTTTATCATTTTCAACCTTTGTGTATAAATTTCTATTTGTAGAACCTTTTGTGAAACCTTGTTGTTGTAGATATTTCTCAAGGTAGTAATACCAAGCCCTTGGAGCCTGTTTCAGGCCATAGAGAGCCTTTTTAAGCTTGCATACAAGTTTTGCATCATTTCCAAGAATGAATCCTTCTCGCTATTAAATATAAACTTCCTCTTCTAAATCTCCAATAAGGAAGGCTGATTTTACATCCATTTGATATACCTCGAATTTTTAAAAACTAGAAAGAGAAAGAAACACCCTTATGGCTTCAAGTACGGCAACAGGTGCAAAAGTTTCTTCAAAATCTATTGTTGAGGGATTTTATCCCCTGGGGCTTTTGGGTGGAACCCTAGCAGACTAAAAGTTGTCTAAACAAAGAAACATGCACACACACAACCATTATGCTAGCAAAAGCTAATTCTAAAGTAAGAAGGATGTACCTCAGGTCCTACGTTCGAGTAGTTCCTCAAGGGTCCAAACCCTTCTCCACGTCCCTTTCACTCCTTTGCCCTGCAAAACCAACAATTCCAAAGAATGCAACAGTATATGGACAAAAATTTATACAAAAATCATCTTTATGTTATACAAGAAGGAAGTTAGTTATGAACTTTTAGACATCCATTCATACATGAAATTCAAACATGAACATCATAAACATAAAGAAGAAGCATATCGGGAATCAAGATGTGTTTCTTTATTATAGACAAATAGAAAGTACAAAAAGAGTAATATCACCTGAGCAACCTTTGCAGGCTCCAAGCACAGCCTCCTTCTGGATCCGTCCCGCCTCAAGCCTCTAGCATATCTCCTTCCAAGACTCACTCCATGATGCCATAACTAAGGGATGAACATCAAATCACAAGGAAACAAGGGTTCCTGTACAAATGGGGGAAGTGCAGAAGGCACAAGGGTCTTCAGACCTGGTCAGGGGAAAAATCTCAGTATAATAACCTTTCTCTCTCTTCTCTCCTCCCTTAGGCCTTCCCTTTGATGTCTTTTTATATCTATTCCAAAGTAGTTTTTTAGTTAGGAATTGGTTGGGAACAGTTGGGGCCACAGGCACTAACAGGTGATCAGCAGGTAAAACCTGCGATCTCCGCCCGAAAATAAGGAGTTTTATATTTTTTTAAGTGTTTTAATACATATACGCGGGTTGGGTATATATGGACCCGCGTATACACGCGTTTAACTCAGGGAAATGTCGCGTACAGGGAATAAAACACTGTTTTTTAGATTTGAGACCAGGTCTGGAAGGAGGGGTTGCCCTAGGCCATGAGTGCAGCATCACAAACCATAATAGTGAGATTTGGAGCTATAACACTAGGCTCAACTCCTATTGTTTTCCATAGAAATAGTGGGTTTAGACACCATCTTATCCCCTGGCTCTTGAAGCTCTGGCTCTAGCACTTTTGCTCTTTTTTCTCTTTATTAGTTTATAGCTCTATTGGCTTTTCACTTGACTTCCGAGTGACTCCGTAGGTTACGTGCGCATCAACTTTTGCTTTCTGTGTTGTTTTCTTTTGCCTTAGCTTGCTGCTTTGGCTAAGCCTTCTACGCTCATGTCGTAGTGCTATCTGCTTATGCTCGGTTTCAGCAACAGCTCCAACAACCTTAGCAACCTCCCTGTCTCTAATACTCATGGCTTTTTAAGCCAATTCGGCATTGTCTATTCATTTTCCCTTTCGGTCTCTCTATCTTCCGGCGATGGTCCACTCAAATCCCCTCTCTGGGCATTAAATAATCATTGCTAACTCCTTTAGGGGAGGTAGCCACCTGTTCTATAACAGAAGGGACCATCGGCCTTTGAAATCCCCAACAATAGTGTTCTCTGTTTACATAGAGAAACATTGTACGAACACGGAGAATTCCCAATAAATCGCTGTTTTTCAGACTTCAAAAGCCCTTAATTCCGCTTTATACTCCTATTAAGGCCGCCTTAAATTTCTTATCGCAAGTCGTAATGCCTATTCTGTGGCTTCCCTTTGTATTTTAAAAATACGTTAAAAACATTGAAAATACACACAAAACTTTTGTTGGGTAGATCTCAAGACATATGGAATATCGTTTATAATTTTATCAGGTCTGGTTGTCGCATCGCATACATGTATAATGGCCCTGCTCCTTTTCAATGTTCCGTCGCGATATTGCGACATCGCAATCTCGTATTGCATGGGCCTAGGGTTCCCATATGGCATGGTTGATGTCGACACTAATTATGATCTGCTGATATTTTCGATCACGATATTGCGTATCACAGGGTCCCACCTTTGCCTCAGGGTATTGCTGATTACGATCCACCGATATTGACAATCAGAATTTCGCTCGGCCCAGTCCTATCACACATCTACCGCCGATATCCTTTGACTACCTTTGTTGATTACAATATGTCGATCGGATCTGGACCGTTGATCGACCAGACCTGATGGCTCCTGTGCAAATTTGGTTTAAGCCTCCTATAGTCCTTATTTCATTGTTTTCTTCAAGTTTTTGCCTCTTTTCCCAAAGAACAAAGGGGAACTTATTTTTGTGATAACTTATTCATATGAAGTCCATTTTTTCCCATTCAAGTTGTGTTGGATTCAGAATGAGGAGATCTCTACAATGAGACTATTTCCAAGGGTAGCTTATGACTTTCATTTTCCTCTGGTTTACAAAGGATTTGTGCCATTTGGCACCTTTTACCTCTTATGTGAAGTCTTTTAGACTTAGATGTTTATCCAGGATCCATTTTTGGATCAATATGGCCCATTGGTTCATTGTGGGAAGCCCCTTCACTTTTTGTTAAGAAGAAGGATGGAAGGTTTTTGTTATATTCCAAGCTCAATAAGTGCGAGTTCTTTCAAACTCAATTTCACTGCTTGGGTCATGTAATCTCAAAAGAAGGTGTGGCTATGGAAGTATAAAATATTAAAGCGATAATGGATTGGACCACACCCTATAATGTGATAAAATTAAAATTATTTATAGGGTTGGTTGGTTACTATGGAAGATTCATTTGAAAAATTCTCAAAGATTTGGCATCCCATCACTGCATTGCAAAGAAAACGAGTGAAGTTTCATTGGACTCTTGAATGTGTATATAGTTTTTAACAACTAAAAAATTTACTCACTTGTGAACCAATATTATGAATAGATAAAAATTTCTAGCTAGTTTAAAAAAACTAAAAGATTTACTCACATGTTACTCACTTGTGCACCTAACTTGGAGATGGCGGCAATTGGGCATGCACTAAAAATGTGGAGGAATTACCTATTAGGAAGGAGGCTTTTATTAATGACTAATCATCTTGGTCTATAATATTTGTTTGACTATCCCAAGTTGAATGCTAGACAAGACAGGTAGATGGTTTTCATTGGTGAATTTGACTTCAAAATTAAGCACATCAAGGAAAAGAGAAGAGGGTGGAAAATGCACTTAGCGGAATTTTGGAAGAGGTTCACCTAGCAGCCATAATCTTATGCTCCTATGAAATCAAGGAGAGGATTAAAGAAGGGTTGATAAATGATGAACATTACAAACATGTGAAGAAGTGTTGGAAAGAGCAACTAGATGGGTCAATAAGAAGAAGCTTCCAGCTCAATGATGATGGAATACTAATATTCAAGAATAGGAAATATGTGCCCAATGCCAAGGATTTAAAGAAGATTATCATGGATGAATTCCATAAAAGGCCTTACTTGGGTCACCCTAGATATCAAAAGATGATGATAACATAAAGAGGACATACTTTTGGCATAGAATGAAGAAGGATATTGTTAAATACCTTGCCAAATGTTTGGATTGTCAACAAGTAAAGGTAGAGTGCACGCACGTAGCTAGACTACTACAACCAATACGAATTCCCAAATGGAAATGGGAGGACATATCCAAGGACTTCATTACAGGTTTGGAAAAAAAAACTAAACATCATGATGTCATCATGGTGGTAGTGGAATAAGTTGAGAAAGGTGGTTCACTTTATAGTTGTTAAAAGTACTCATAAAGCAATTTATATAGCTTAGGTTTTCATGAAAGAGATATTTAGGTTGCATGGGATACCTAAAAGAAAAACATCATATAGGGATGCTAAGTTCACTTCAAATTTTTGGAAATCCTTTTTTGTTGGTTTTGGAACCCAAATTTCCTTCAACATTGCATACTATCCTCAGATTGATGGTCAAATTGAGATAGTAAGTAGAATATTGGAAGGCATGTTGAGGATGTATGTGATGCATCAGTAAAGGAAGTGGGAAGATTACCTTCCCTTGGTAGAATTTGCATACAACAATGGCTATCAACAATCATTGGGAATGAGTCCCTTGGAGGCATTTTATGGAAAAAAAATGCAATACCATTGTCAGTTGGGATGATCCACTAAATAGAGTAATTGTTGGCCAATTTTTCTGAAATAAATGGAGTTGAAAACAATAGAGATAAGGAAAAAGTAAAAGGAAACCTAGGATAGTGTTGTAATGGCTAAAAAAACCTCCAACATTTTTGCTTGCATGCAAATTTCGGAGCCTACCTTGGATCCTACGATCGATCATCCTTGGTCACTTATTGGTAAGATGATGATTTCAAGCTCCCATCCTTGATCTTAAGAGTTGTCTGTGTTCTCATATTTACGCAACATGTGTCATCTTTGGGCATAGGGGTTGCTATTTTTCATGCAAAGGAAATGTTGTTTTGCTTCAAGGGAATTGTGTGCATATGAGTGGTTATTATCACATAGACATGTTTCACACTCACTTCACACACTCTTGTCACGAAGTTTGCTGCATCAAGAAAAGTATGCCTTATGCATTATGGATGGTCTATCTTATGTCACTAAGTGTCCGTGTGCGATCACAATCGATTCCTGTCATTGCTTACATCTGTGTCACTAATCTCACAGTTAGCCATTTTCTTGAGCAACCTAGCCTCACTCAACTTCTCAGAACTATGCACTTTTCTTTGGCAACCATCAAGATTCCTTCCTTTCCTATTTAAAACCTACAGTGCATAGAGACCCCAACCTCCCATGTCTATTGAAATCCTCCAGCCCGTAAAGACCGCAGCCAACACTACTCTCCAGAAATGCGCAGAGTAGTCCAGCTACCTTCCATTCAATAAAATGCACAAAGATGTCCTCCTAGGATCCCCATCCCATAGAAGTGTCCTGTGCCTCCAAACTACGCAGTATTTTCCAAGTTTTCATATCAGTATTTCATGTAAAAACTATGCATGTGGGCCTCCCATGGCCTCATCCAGGCAATAGTCACTTCCCATTGAAACTATGTCAATCCATCGCCCAATGACTATAGGAAAAGGTGACATGCTGAGATCACTCCCAAGAAGTCGAGGAGAAGGACCAAGAGACCAAGTAATGGAAAATATCAAGACCACATGCAAACTCCATCAGATGCATGATCATCTTGAGGGTAAGTATGGTAAGTAAAGAACACCTTTCAAAGTACACCTCTTAGTTGAGTTTGCAGAACTGCTTGGCATTGTCATATCATCCTGTCCTCAATAACATGCATGTGCACAAACACGAAAAGTCATTTTATGTGTTTCTTCTACATGTGTTTCTTCCTTTTCACTTGTTTTACCGACTATCATCTTCGTCATGTTGATTGTTATGTCATGCTTACGACCTCATTCTGGTGATGTTGAAGGCTGTGTTTGAGTTGTATTCACTGTGTAAACATCTATCACACTCACACACGATGTTGTAAGCACTGACACACAAGTGTGTCATGGTCATCTAAATGTCTATCCGAAGTGTCGCACTTGTTGCTCTTACCATTAGACAATCCCACAGTCAGTCACACTAAGCATATGTTGTCTTGCTGGTTTGAGGTGTCTTGTCTTCAATTCATGTTGAGTGTGTGTTCGCAAGGTCATGTATTGATGAGTTCACTCACTCACACTTTTAGCCATTTTTATGAAATTATATTAATCGAACCATCCTCCATCATTCGAACCTCCACTAAGCTGCACCACGTAGTCTTAGCCCTTGGTGATCATGTATTGCTACCCAGAATTGCGCAGAATTTGAGGTTGCCTCCTAGGAAATCTGCACTGCGCAATCTTGGAAACAACCGAAATGACTGTCACCCAGAACAACGTAGACTTTTCTTAGCACACCATCTAAATTTGTGCTACTTACAAGTAAATCTATCAAGCTTCCTATTGGTCAACCAAAGAGTTTGATCAGGCAGTGACGACCGGGTTAACTCCTCCAAAAAATTATATAGAAGCGGCCAACATGCCTACCTCCGATGACTGAAGAAATTGCATAGACTTGAAAGACAAGAACCCAGTGCCTGTCACTGCATTGTCCTCAAAATTTGTGCAGCTTTGTTAGCCAGTTACCATGTCAACATGACTAGTTCTCCTCCTGAAAATTACGCAGATTACATGGGCTATCCTCTAGATGCTTGACACCCGCTCAGCCGAGAAACTGTGCAGAGATGTCCTGTAGACCAGCCTCCCATTTTTGCATATTTTTGGCCAACAAGCTCCCGCAACCCACTACCAACCTCCCTGGAGAATCTGCACAATTTTCACTGCCAATGTACTGCCTACTTCCTGCACTGCCTCCTTGGAAAATTTTCACAGATCTATTTGACTCATCTACCCTGTGCACTAAGTTGCAAGGTTCCATGCACTTAGTTGTGGACTTACCAAGGCCTATTGCATACTTAGTTGCAAAAGCCTTCCCTTTTCGCCTAAGTACAAAAAAGAGCTTTCCTTCCTTAGAACTTTCCCAAAACAATCTCTATCTTTTCTTCATTCTTAGTTACTTTTTCTACTAGACTCCCGATGACTTAAATATATATAGCATTTCTAATACAATACCATGTCCCACGGCCTATGGGTGAGTCTCAAAACCGACCTATTACTTACCCAAAACAAGGGGTTAAAATCCTTTTAACTCCTACTTAACTATGCGCTCCACATCCATAGTTCGTAGAGACTTTACATTATTTACAAAACTTTTACAAAATTTGGTTAAAATAACCCCAAAAATGACCCTAGGGACCCTATCCCAACAAACCCCCAACACAAATATGGTGACTCACCCTTGATTCACATGGTTGGCGCCTCGATCTTGCTGTAGAGGCCACCTAGCTCAACGTGTAATGTTGTGATATCAACAGATATCTATACCACGACCTGCTACAATTCCTCTACCGACTTATCTATCATTCGGCCTTCCACTATTAGGCGCATTGTTCTCTTGGTCTACTATAGTATCCTTAAATTTTCATGAAGCGATAGAGTAAGATGATAGGCTTCCTCTATCCATGGTTGTAATCTGGCCTTGAGAAGGGCCTATTTCCTCTTTAGTTTTTCCATCTACGATTGTCGCTTCTTTCCTTCTTGCAATCGCGCGAGGTGTTGGGCTAGCACCAAAGTGCATGCAGTCACTCATAATTCATCATACTTGTGTTGCATCTCCCTGATATCAGTGTTAAGCCTCTACAAGTCAGGGTTCTCCTGCAGGTTCTTCCATAGCTCCATAGCTTGATCAAACATCATCGCGCAATCTGTGACTACGATATCCAATGTGCCCATTTTTCCGTGATCGCTGCTCTGCATTTCTCCTAAACCTCAGGCAGAGTGGTTGGATGCAACTTTAACTGAAGCTCTCAGATCTTCATCTCAAAATAAAATGTAACTTTACCTATCTCATCCTTCAACGTGTGGACCGCAGCAGCCAATTTTCTAATTTTTGTTGTAGATGTGGCATCCTATGGGATGTTCAACTATGAAACTATCTTGCATTCCTACTCTATTGTTGTCTTCAGGCTCTAACTTCATGTTTGCAGCTCCTCCTTTTCTTTCAGCGCTTGATCTTTCTCCGAGAACATTTGTTCATTGTTGACTTTGAATTCACTGATCACTACAAGGGCATAGTTCTCTCTGATCCTCAGCTTGTACGAATCCCCCTGATGCAACACATGGAGGCTTTGAAGCATTAGTGTGGCCATGTTAAACCCCATATCATTAACTATGCTTAATACAACATGATCTTCCTTGGATTTTGTGTAGACTGATCCTTTTGGTAAAGGTATGACTCTAAGGTCCAGAGTCCATTCCAGCTCTACTATTGTCCCACTCCCTTGTGTTAGTCTCCCTTTCACCCCACTTTCTTGTCCAATTCTCGCTTGAATCCTACCGGTCTAGATTTGCATCTCACACAGATCCTTTTGGACATGGCGTAACATCTACATATATTGTTGTTCAAACTGCTGCCACAACTTTGTTGTGGTATCTCTTACCTTTTGGCCAATCTCATTGAGATCCCCTTCTATGAGGACCATCAGGTCAATGCACAACTTCTTTTTTGATTTATGCTTCTTTCATGGCCCAACAATCATCTCCTTTCCGAACTTCTTCAATGTGAAGGGAGTGCTCTACTCCTCTCCACTGCATCCTTTCTGTCCTGATAGTTCCTACTCATATGTATGCTAGGAAGTCCATTCTTCAACTTCCTCTGTGCCAATACACTCTGCCTTGGCATGCTGCTTCACATCACCCTCTTTTTTTGCAGCTTCCTTAGTAGTAGCTTCTTTCTTATTCAACTTAGACAGAGCTCGCACTGGCTTCTGTGCTGCCTCTTTACACTTTTGCATAGTGATCGACTACGCAACAGAGCTCTCGGTACCCTTACTGGTACATGTACAAAGGCCCACAGATTCGTGCCACTCCACTATCCAAAACCCCTCAATCTCCTCCACATCCATCTCTAAGACCAATTATGACAGAATGTGGCATATAGTCTTAGGTTCCTTCTGCGTCCTGATTGATACGTTGTGGAAATTGGCTTTGAACTCCAGGGAGGCCCTTAATTGTTCATACAAGGTTGGGGACAACCTTGGCCGCTAACTGACCACTGTCCGGAGATCCATTTCCATTAACATCCAGAAATTTTTTTATTCTTTGATCCTCTCTGGATCCTTTGTCACCCACAACAAAGAAAACTTCATTGCCTCTGGTAAATCTTCCACGTACGGAGGAAACTAGTTATCCTCCGACAATTTCTATGCTACTAAGACATTGAAAATAGTAGCCACACATAATGGAAGGGCTTATTGTCTTCCTGTGCTTTGCAACAGTTCGCGAGGAACTGCTTACACAAATACTTCACCCAGTTATATTGTAATCCCTTTGCGCATTGGGCAACCAATGATACTACCGGCATCAAAACTTCATCTATGCGACGTTTCCTCATAATCTTTCCTGCAAAAATTTGGGCAGCAAACTGCACCTCCTGGTCTTGAATGTAGTAGATAGAATATTCGGGTGACTTATTTACTAATCCAAACTCTGCTTTCATTTTATTTGCCAATTCCTTTTCTCCAATTTTCCATCCAAGCTCCTTGGCAGGGTCGTCCCTTTATAGGGAAGCCTTGTTATCCGATGAATGAGCATATCAATGATCGCGGGTTCTCCAAGCTATAGGCACACATCAAGCACCAACACAAGAAGTTAGCACACACACAGTGTTAATTATTGATCTATGAAAATGCAGTACACAGAGCATGTGTATCAATCCACCCTGCTCAAACCTCTGACCCACTTCATGGGTTCCAACCGTGTAACCCCAATCTCCTTGAAATAAATCTTCTTCATGTACTTGCTAGTGGCCAAATGAGGGAACCTCTCATGGTCTGCAAGGTCCCAATCTTCCATATTCATCACCAGAATGCATGCTAAGACCATGCCTTCAAATTCAACCTGTTCTTGTAGTAAGGGTGTTTAAACCATAAATTTCCAGGAATCCAGATCTTTTGTTATTTTGGTTTTTTGTTTCCATAGCGTGATATACTCCAGGAGCTATGTGATAGGCTCACCCTCCTTAGCATCTAATTCCTCCACACCTTTGCATTCTTCTTCCTCCAAGTCCAGAACTTTCTCCAGTTGTTTATCCTTTTTCTCCTTTTGTCGTACCTGTGGGTTCTTCACTGGTGAATGTCTCACCAGCATAGGTTTCTTCTTCTTCTCTTTTGTAGCCGATTTCTTTGGCCTAGGAAACCTCGGTGTTGTAGGTAAAATGGGCACAAATTCCATAGATACAACCTCAAGTCCTTCCACTTGAGAAACAATGGCTTCCAAACTAACTGATGCAAACATTTTGGCAAGAATGATCTTCTCGTTCCACTCAGGTAAGGTTGCAAATATTGAGCTTGAAGCTAAACCCTCCCAGAACTGTCAACTCATAAACTTTAAACAGAAAATCTCATAGACAATTCTCAGAAGGCAAAGTGTTCTTTGACAGACCAACATGCTCAATTTATAAGAGGTTTTGAAATCAAATCTGACCATTCCCTCCAATTTCTGATCATAAATGCATATTTGGCAAAAGATCTTCAAATATTTTCACCATAAATTGGACTTACCTGCTCCTATTAACAATTTTTTTTCCATAAAATCATGAATATTAACTCAAATGGCTACTTTTGGACCCATCTACACGGTACCATCATCCATGGTGTAGTTCATCCAATGCAGCTTCGGCTATTGCACTCTTGTCTTCCATCATGCAACCTTGCTACCATGTTTTTCACCTCGTCGGGCAGCATATTTTATAGTCCCACAATCCCTTACAACTACCTAGATTACTAAGACTGTCCTGCTACCATGTAGTCATTGTGCAGGGGCAGGATCCCCTATGTACATATTTGGCCTACCTCCATTCAATTTCCCCAGGAATGGTTCCCCATTCAGCTTCGTGAGTTGAACTACACCACCATCTGTGATCTCCTTAACAACATATGGCCCCATCCAATGCATTTGAAATTTCCTTGGAAATTTTGTGAACTTGTTGTTATATAGTAGCACTAAATCATCTATCTTAAAAAGTCTGCAACATAATATACCTATCGTGCCATGCGTTTTCGCATTATTTTTGCACTTGTTGGTGAAATCCTGCAAGAAAATGGTCCTATTCTAACTCCATGATCTGTGTGAGTTGTTCTTATAAGGTCTCATGATCTGCCATCTCTGTAAAAACTGCAATATGTTAACTTGACACAATATACTCCATGGGCGTCACGGCTTCAATTCCATAGACCAACCTAAATGGTATTTGGCCTATCAACTTCTTGTAGGTCATTTTATAATTCCATAGCACTACTAGCATGTGCATATTCCAGTCATTCCTTTGCACGTTCCAGACCTTTGTGAGTGCATTCTCCAAGATTTTGTTAAATTCTTCCACCATTCCATTCACCTGTGGGTGATAGGGGGTGCTCTTTTGATGATACACTTAGAATTTCTCAAGCATCGTGCTGACCGTTTTGTTAAAGAAATGTATACCCCTATCACTCATCAATGTCGTGGGGAATCCAAACTAGGTTAAGACATATTCAAACAAAAATTTCATGGTAGTGGTGGCTATACAATCCTTCACTAGCTACGCTTCCACCCATCGGGTTAAATATTTAGTCGCAGTAATGATATACAACGCGCTTGTCTTCTTACTTGGAAGTTGAATTGGACCTATGAATTCAATGGCCCATTTATCAAATATTTGTAATGAAATATGAGGATTTAAAGGAAAATCATCTCTTCGTGAAGGCTTCCCTGTCCTTTGGAAAGCATTGCACACCTTGCAGTATGCCTTATAATCATTTTTTAATGTCAACCACCATAACCCGGGGCACAAAATATTTTGCATGGTATTTTTTCTTGCATAGTGACCTCCTTCCACTCCTCCACGTTCTTCAACAAGTATACTAGCATGTTCAAATTATGGAACATACCTTCGTAGTGATCATACATCCCCATATTGTACAAATGATCCACAATTACTAAAAAGTCTACAACACAGATTACTAACTCCTTTTTTTGGGTAGAATAACCTTCCGGAGATGTTCCCATTAAAAAATGAATGATATCTGTGAAATTTTCATCCGCGACGCACACCGCAAAGAGCTGCACATTTGACAGTCCTTCCTCCAAACGACTTGGTTCTTCATTCGTTTTAATTCTAGACAGATGATATGGTCATGCATTCAGCCTTCCAAGCTTCACAATCACTTCAAAGTCATATTCTTGAAACAATAGTAACCACTGGCAGATCTTCCCCCCTAACACAAGCTTATTCACCATGTACTTCAGCACGGAGTGATCTGTATGCATTTTAAAGTGTCCACCCAACAAATAATGCCTACATTTTTGCAGTGCGTAGGCCATTGCCAACCTTTCGCACTTTGTAGTAGAGTAATTCTTCTCAGGTTTGGATAACTTTCTTATCGTAAAGGCTATCAGATGATCAATCTCTACTTCTCATGCCTGTGTTAATACCACACCCAGTGCCATGCAAGAGGCATCTACATGCACATGGAATTCCTTCTTCCAGTCTTGAAACACCAAAACAGGCGCATTTACCATCTTTTCCTTCAAGACATCCAAACTGCACTGACAGTCTTCATCCCAGAAAAACATGGCACCTTTCTTTAATAAATTCTCCATTAGCACAGTTATCTGAGCATATGACTTGATGAACTTCCTATAATACCCAGTGTGCCCTAATGTCGCGCGTAGCTATTTTACATTCCTAGGAGCCTCCAAATTTATAATTACAGTGATCTTTGCAGGGTCTACCATCAATCCTTGCTTACATACAACATGGCCAAGAAAACTTCCAAAGTACATATAGAATATGCACTTCTTCAAGTTTAACGCGATCTGATACCTTTGATATGTATCCATAATAAGGCACATAATCACAACATGGCACTCCACCAAAACAAACACAGTCCAATCATCAACATATACGTCCATAAATTTATAAATAAATTCCTTGAACGTCGCGATTACTACTTCTCCTAGAAAATTGTAGGCACGTTCTTCAATCTGAAGGGCATTACTATATATTGAAAGCAACCTCGCTCCATTGCGAAGGTTGTTTTCTTCGATCTTTTGGCGCAATCTTTATTTGATGATAGCCTAAAAATGTGTTAGTGAATGAATAACTCTCCTTTCTGCCAACATTCTCTAACACTTCATTAGTAAATGTTGTTGGAAATGGATCATGCACACATGCATCATTCAACTTTCTCATATCTATGCATATACAAATTTCACCTTTCTGTTTCTTCTCCTGGACCACCATCGGGCTTAGCTAATCAGATTCCTCGATTGGTTCAACAATATCGACATCCAACACCTTATCCAGTTCTTAGTGCACCTTTTCTTTATATTTTGGATTCAACCGATACGGTCTCTGCTTAATAAGCTTCGCATCTGGCTTTAACGTAATTTTCATAACACCTAAATCTTCGATGATCCCTTTCAAATATGAAAAAATTTGTTGGGAATAATTCTTGGTACTTGCGGAATAGCTTAAGTACCTTATCAACCATATCTTCATCCCAATAGTCACCTATCTTCGCGAACTTAGGTTCTGCTTCAGATTTAATGTTTAGTTGTCGAGTTTTCAAAGGTTCTGATATATCCAAGTTTTCCACCTTTGGTCCTTCAAATTCTCTTTGTCCTTCTATCTCTAGAATGTTAATATGATGTGGATCTTCTTCTTCTTCAATAGTCACATTGCAACACTCTAGCACATGGCATAGTTGTTTACTTCAATCTGGCTGAGCCCATTCTACCAGTTCCTTTGGTGTTCTAAAAATAGCTTATTTTATCTCCTGAAGTGCTTCATCAATGCACTCAATCCCATCAAGCTGAAAGTTAATAGAAAACTATCCCTTAAGATGTCCCATTCATATATTTCATGGTGATGCTCCATCTCCAAATACCAGTTCATTGGAATTGTATCTAAGGTATGACAAAAATGTGCACCCACTCTGGTTGTGGTTCTGTTCCTCGGGCCTTAGTCCATCATGCCAAATGATCACATGGATCATCCTTCCCACTGTATTTTTCTATTATCCGAGTATTAACATATCAAAACCTCAATTTCATCATCCTCCTATATTCCTTCCATCCAGTAAAGTTCTTCTTATGCATACCCCACCAACAGGCAAGTGTAGCACACATCACCAACTCTAGTGCCTAGAAGCAATGTTCTTCCAGTACTTTCCTTTCAAATTCATCTAAAATCAATTCCACATCAATCAAACCATCATAATATGGAATTTTTCTTACCTCAATCGAGACACACGTCAGTGATTTGGTCATCATATTGCAGTGGAGCATAGAGACTTCATGCAACCAATTTTGTGAGTGTTCAAGCCCTTCATCCGAATTTGAGGTGAAAGAGTTATCCCTATCCCATGCAATTCATCCAATGGTTATAGGATTGATCCAATCCACATATCGAATTGTTATCTTGTATAGCTAATCCATATCATCATCACTTTATACAAAGTCGTGAATAGGCTCAGTATAACGCACTCCTTTTGTAGGGTCTAGTGGCACTACAACCTTGAGCGATTTCCTTTCGAATGTCATCTTCCACTTCTTCAAGTTGATTACCACGTCCATATCAAAAGCCCAGTCAATTACTAGTAGTGTGGGCTATGGGTTACTGTGATCCACTATTTCAATGACCTCAAAGTCAGCTAGCGCACTTGCGCCCTCAATGTCTATTGTTGCACCATATAATTTCCCCATCAGAATAATATTTTGTTGATTCACCATGTGCAATTGAATAGCAGACCATTGCAACGCAGGTCTCCCCATTCTTTCCCAAGTCTGCTTAGGCAAGACATTTGCATCCGACCCCAAATCCAAGATTACTTGGTCCATTTCGTATTCACCTATCTGCGCAGTCAACCTCATCTCGTGCCCCATGTGCTTCTTATGCTTACTAATGTTCCTCACATTGCATTATTTAGAAGGAGTCTTCTCTTTAATTGCGCATTTTTTGATTAACTCCGACAACCCTTCTACTTCTTTCTGATCGTGCAGTAACTTCATACAAGTGTTTAGAAAAGTAGCTAGTATTTAATGATCTACCTCTCATGTCACACTAGTTTTTGGCATTTTCTCCTAACTTCTTGAGGTAGAGGCATCATAGAAGCTCTTCTTTGCTTCCATGAAGGTCTCTTTAGTGCAATTAAGATCAAAATATACTTCCTTCTCAGCAGCCTCGTGCACCCATCCATCATCGTCAAACAGCTCGCCTTTATCTATACCAGTAGCCATACCACTTCTTGTCACTATATTTATGTTATGATCTTCTTCGTGGGGCTTAGCCCTCATCATTTGAATGTTCTGCGTAGGTTGTTGGGGTTGTGCCTTATTTTCTTGCATCTTTTCCATAAGGACTAGACATTCCTCTATCACATGGTCAAACTGTCGATAATACTGCCACGATGGATGCATGGAATTTGTACAATCTCGCGTGAAGTGCCCTGATTCACCATAGTTATAGCAGATTACTTGCCTATGCCCTCGACTTGGTCTACCACCTCTTCCTCATCCTCAGCCTTGGAATCCTTCGCATGTAGCTCTTGCAGCTCTTGTGCCCTAATCCTAAGGTCAGTTCTCTTCTTTCATTCGGTAGGTAGGGGTTCTATCCATCATCATCTCATAACTCCTACAATGGCGTTTTTTGGCTTAGGGGGTCCTAACCCAGGTTCATATTTAATTTCTATTTGGTATAAAATGTGATGCAAATTAGAGTTTCATTTACTATCAATCCGGGTAAGTAAACTTTGAGGATAATCCAATATATATGGACTTAGAGATAAATTAGACTAAGCTAGGTGAAGAAATGCCAAAGCTCCCTTACAGGAAGTTTTTCATTGGGGTCTCCAACATCTATTTAGTCATTTAACAAAATGAAATCTAAAAATTAAAAGATATTGTGATAAGTGTAAGAAATATTAAATCTCCCTTAGAGGAGACTGCTCATTAATATTTCTAATCATCTTAATCAACAAAACCTAATTCTGATTGATTGCATGAAATATTAGAGCTCTCTTTCAAGAGACTATTCATTTATATCTCAATCATATAAATCAGAAACTTAAACTAATGAAATCAAACATTAAATAACAAATCAGATTCATTGAAGGAAACATTAATACTTTCTTACGAAAGGTTATTTGTTAATATTTCAAACATATGAACCTAATAATTTAATCTAATGAAATTCACAAACAAGCAGAAAATAAAAGTCTACCAAAATAAAAGTGTACTTGCTAGGCAATGGGGATCCTTCCAAGGATTCAAAATCACACCAAAAGAGAAGTCAAATGTAGAGGATCAAAGAAGCTTTGTTTTATTCATCAACAATTGCAAATTGCAATTACAACCATTACAATGATTCTCCAAATCTAACTTCTCATTACCAACCTATAAGATACTAAGATTACAAATGAAGGACTAAATTCCAAAATTCTAAAAATCAGGATTACAAAATGAAGATTAAGATTACAAATGAAGGAGATAACACTCCTATTTATACAAAATCTATGATAATAAACTAATAAATGTAAATCCATTATTCCCTCCTTTGATCCACATATTTCTCAACCAATGGTGACACATAACCCTATCCTCCATGAGGTCCATGATCTCCTCAAATTCGAATTTGAACATAGAGGTGAGAAAATGTGTGAATGGAGTGAAGGTGGATGTATTTTAAGGATAATTCTTAGGCCCAACATACCCCCAAACTGAAGGTATTGCATGTCCTCATGCAACTTATTACATTACTTTTGATACTTGAGCTTTTTGGCTTAAGCTTTGCATGATATCATTTACTAACACTTGGAAAGTGTGTTTGTTGAATTACAACTTGGTTGGTTCTTGTGTGACAACCATGATTGTGTTGGCATCCAATTAGCTTTTAAGTACTTTTTACAAAGCCATTATATGCTCATGATGATGTAATAGTAAATATACATGGAAAGTATGTGGGTTTTAGAATGTGATATATGAATATGGAAAAATATGAATGTGACAAAGTATGAATGTAAATGTGTTTCCTCCCAAACTGATGGTTTTGGAAATTTTATGAAATGAGGAAAGGAATTTTTTCCAAAAGTTATCATTCTAGCTT
Organism: Pinus taeda; assembly: GCA_000404065.3. Classification (NCBI taxonomy): domain Eukaryota; kingdom Viridiplantae; phylum Streptophyta; class Pinopsida; order Pinales; family Pinaceae; genus Pinus; species Pinus taeda. Next base: position 29,925 of record APFE030662740.1, read on the forward strand.
TCAAGGAATTAAATGGTTAAAAGTTACAAAATATCATACCTCAACTTACCCTTTCAAAAATGGATGACAGCTGTGCATGTGTGGCTGAAAAATTCTGGTCATAGTCTTCTTTACTTGGTTGTGAAAATGGTGGATGAAATCGAAAAAGTGAATCTTTTATTGTTGTTGCATCAGCTGCTAAATCCGCTGCTGGACCTTTTGTTGAATGTTCGAAATCTACTGCTAAATGTGGCTGAAAATGTGTAAGGCTTGGAAGGTATACAAAATTTAGAATTTATACTTCCCCCCAGCCTTATTTATTGACTTCTCCTCAAGTCATTTACATCAAAAACTGAAAAGTAATGAAAGTAAATCTGCTTCCTTTGCTACAAAATCATTGGTCTTTAAGTCTTCAACACTCTTTGGCACAATCCTTGTCATGTGAATAAATGTTTTGGTGTCGAACATAACAAGAAATTGTTAACTTAGTGGCCATTGATGGATGCCACTAGTCAACACGAGATCTCCCATGTTTGATGTGGATGAGAGACAACATTCCTCGAACACATCTTTCTAAGTATGAATGAATTTGTTGTTGTCGAATACTTAGAAGATCCGATGAACAAGGGACATTGATGTATTCCTATTTTTTGTCAGCATGCTATCTTACCCTTAAAACATGCAAGCTTCAAGATGTTTTTAGAAAAATATTTAGACTCAAGGACTATGGAATCAATGGTGTATGGAAGCAAGGTTTTATTTGCAAGTGTAGGAAAAATGAAACTCACAATGAATATGTAAAGTGGAAGAAACAACTTGTAGATGAGCTTCGTTGGTTTTATTGGTGGATTGGGATTGAAGAAAATGTAATGAAGTGTATGTGGGTAATGGGAAATGGATAATGACTCTTGCTGGGAAAAAGTGAATTATGGCATGCAAAATATCAAAAATAGAAAATATGCCCCTTAATTCTAGATTTTCTGCTAAAATAGTTGAGTTTGACCAGTGTTTGTTGGAAATAATACTGAGAGGGGGGGTGAATCAGTATTATTAAATCAGTAAAAAAATTTCATTTCCATGCTTAGATACATGTACGCTACTTCAGTTAAGGATATCCGCGTATATATGCGACTGTGTTAAAAGAAACTAGCGTACATCTAGTAACCTTTATGATTTAGTTAGTTCATCTTCAGTGAATGCATCAGAACATTATTAACCATATGAACAGTAAACAGAACAAATCATCACACATAAATAGCACACATGAACACCATGATATAAGGCGGAAACCCAATGTGGGTGAAAACCACCTGCTGCAAGTCATCTCAATCTTCTTTAATAAGAAATTCTTTTTACAATAGTTTTGTACTGGTGCAAACTTATACCAGTACACAGGCTTCTACCTGCAGAAGGAAACAACCTTCTCTCGTTCTCCAGCTTCTCCTGGAAGGGAGCTACAACCCCCTTTTCTCTTGTACTAGATGATGTACTAGTATGTAGGTGCCGACCTACCGAAGGCTACAACCTTCTCTTCCTTCCTCCAGGTACCACGTTTCATCAATTTTCAGACTGGATACGCTGAAGCTCAACTCTGAATCTGAAGGCCACGTTTCATCCAATTTTCATACTGGACCCATCAATATCATTGAAGCACACAAACAATAGCATCATCAATCTTTGAAACACCCAATACTAAAACACTGAAACCCTGTCAACAAAAGCAGTCACCAGAACATAGAGCAGAACACTAAACTCCCAAACAATATTCAGAACCAACTGTATCATCAAAAAATCATAGCTCAAATGGTATATGCTACTTGGACGAACCAAACCCGCATACATACGCGCTTTTACCAAATCCAACCCGTGTACATATCTATAAATAATCAATCATGACTTGCAGCTATTTCAAACTTAAGTTATACCCAGTTCAGAACATTACATGCATCAGTGTATAGATCTAGAACGAGCATAATCAACCATATAGAGATAGTTCATTTCAAACCATTTGATCCTGATTTATCCTTAGATCTTGTTCTCCATCAACTTGTGAGATCCCTCCTTAGCTTAGATCAAGCAACCCATAACTTGCATACTGGATCTCGTCCTTCATCAGATATTCAAGACGTTTTCCATCCATTTGCCTAATGATCTTCTTCTCCTTTTATAGTCTTAGGCCTTCCTCAATACCATGGTCCAAAACCATAACAAACCAATACCATGGACCCAATACTAGGGATCAACACATCTGACGAGATACTACGGTCCAAAATCATAGGTTCAAATACCAAGGACTAACTGCCATGGACCACAGGTAAGTTCTCTAACATATACGTATATGCGCCTTGGGAACGTCCAACCTGCGTGTATACGTGGCTTCATCAAAGTGAACATGCGTATATATATTTTCTCTTCATTCTTGAAGTCTGATCATCAAATCCTTGCTGCTGACCTGCTGCACTATGATCTGTCATCTGTGTGATTTGCCATCAAGGACAACACTTGTCTCATAATGCCAACAATCATCAAATCCTTGCTGCTGACCTCCTGCGCTATGATCTATCATCTGTGTGATTTTCCATCAAGGACAACACTTGTCTCATAATGCCAACAATGTTGAGTAGCCACCTGTAGATGTAGAATTCAAGTGTGGATGGGTATTTCACCATCCTTGTACATTTAGGAACAAACCCCAGCTCTTCGAATTTGCTAATCTATCATGCAACATATCAAACCATCAAACCCTTACAGGAAGTTACAAGAACTTGTAAGTTTCTAGAAATGTCTTTCTTATGATCATGGTCTTGTTCTTTAGAATTTTTCATGAACCTAGTCTTTTGAAGACTAATTGTTGTCACAATTTAATCTCCTTAATGATCAATTGATCATCCGAAACCCGCTAAAAAAATAACTTGGCATAAAGAACATAATTTTGTTCAAGAAGAGATGGCCATTCCCTTCATGATTCTTATGCAAAAATTGAATGCCAAAACGAAATAGATTAAGGAATATCAAAAGCATAGTTTTAGTCTAATTCATGATGTTAATACAGTCTATTTTTAATAAAAACAATAACCATAATAAATAAATCAACTTCCTGTATTTGTCTAATGACTCATGGAATGTGCATGTAAAATCTTGGCATTGTAGATTTGTGGTGTCATGGAATAAGTCATTTCACTTATTTGCTTGAAATATCTCTACAAAAACAACATAAATAACTTGTTCAAGTAGAGTCCCAGTGAACACAGTCAATCCAAGTTGGAATGTTTTGTGCAAAAGGAAAAGGTCTTTCAAAGAGGAATTCTTAGCTCATAAGATAATAGATTTTTTTTGTCACAACCTTTAGACCTTAATGCCACAAATTTCTAAGCTATCTACACTGAATATACAAAATCCAAGCAATGGTGGTAAAAGGTGTAGGTACAACTCCTTTTCAGAGGTATGAGAACACGGATAATCTTGTAAAAAGGCAAAGATCCAATATCCTTCTTTGCTCTACAAATAGAACCTTAAAATTTATGTCCTATTCATATGGCAGTGTGGAGAATTTTACTGTCCTAGTCACCACCTTTCCAAGATAGAAAACGTTTTTCATCATAGCAGTTTGCTAGAAACGCATAGCAATTTTCACACATCATTTTAAAACTCGATTTCTAGCCAAATAAAAACGAATTTCTAAAAAATAGAACATGGGTTTTTCTCAGAACAGGGGCAGTTATAAAACCCAAAATTGTTTTACACCATTGTAATCGATCGAGAGATATGTAGGGTTCTCTGGAGCCTTATTTGGAAAACTGCGTGTGAAAAAACGGTTTTTAATTTATGCAAGGACTGTCCTGCAAAACATGGTATTAGATATATTGAAGATTACGGAAACTTGGGTGTGTCATGAGAATTAACACTCTTATTGTCGTCGACACCATTGTTCAAGCCGTATAAGCAACTTGCAGTTCTCATTAGTTTTATGGAGAAACTAGTTTCATTATTCTGGGAAAAATAAAAGAAACACAGATCACTTACATGACATTCCTTTCTGGAGATTCCTTTTGTTGTGTCGACCTCCTATTTGAATCAATATTTTCTCTAATTGATAGCTTCAAAGGATCTTGTCATTTTATTGTTTGCTTCCATCTTGTACACCAAGCATACACATCCACGTGGGTGAATATAGACAAATAGAATGCCATCATTTATGCACAATAGCCACAGAGTACATGTAAATATCCTTGTTTCCACATGGACACAAACGAAGAGTGGAAAGGATTGAGATGATATGTTATTTCCATTTCTTTATTTTGAATTCAAAATTCAACATTTTCGTTTGCCTCAAGGAGCTGGAAATAATTGTCGTAGACGTACTCAAGGCCATAACCATTTTCTTCATCATAGGGTCCTCATTTGGGTAGTAGGTAGACCATAGAAGGGTAGTAGTTCACCTGAATATGAAAACACTGTCGTTTTCTGCCTTGAATTATTAATTGCAATTACTCTAAATAGCCGGAATATAATTATGCTCCCATGCCAGGGTGTTTATGAGCATATCTATAGTTATGCCATGGGCCATTATAGAAAAAGTTGTCTTTGGACTGCTACGCAACTGTCAACGTTTCCTTCCTTACCAGGAAAATCTTGTAGATGAACTTTTGAGATATTTGCAACTTATTTTAAAATTGGATGCCTGTCATGTATGAATTCAGTTTTTGATCAAGTCATCTTTACAATTCTTGATGATTGGTTGGAGATTGCTCAACACAAATATCAATATCGCTTTCCTCATTGAATTTCTCTGCAATTCCTCCACCATTCTCACCACAAACAAGTGTTCCATTTGCGTAGGTGGATCACATTACCATTTTTCTATTGTCGTCATCGCAAAATATTCATTTAATTTTCATGGCAGGGGAGAAAGGCTAAAGAAATTTACAATGTACAGAAAAATACATCATCCAGAAAATTCACAGTGAATGGTCGAATCGTTATTGCTCACAAAGGCTTGCAGGTCTGGCTGCCGAGGTAGTCCTATCTATTGTTGATGCTGGTGATAAATGGTCAAATTTTGATTTCTTGCGTTCATGCTGTCGCCAATCATCAAATCATCAAATCGTTGAAATCGTGCCACAAAATCTGCATGTAATCATCAATTCATTAAAATACTCAAATCCTACCACAAAATCTGCATGCAATCAACAAATTGCTTAAATTGGAAAATTTTTGTGGTAGGTTAGATGGATTCTTGCCATCACTTTTGTCCCTTCTAGATGAGATAGTTGTCACGATGTCATTGCACTTTCTAGTGAAGATGTTGTTGCAGAGTGGAGAATGAAAATCCTGTTAATTATATTTATGGTAATTACTCATTGGTTTAATTCACATGAAACCTTCTACCCACAAATCATTCTCATGCCAAAGATGATATCTCTGATTGGTCCAACACTTTGGATTTGGCCTTCGTTAGCATTACTATAGTACAATGATCTCCTTTAATTCTTTGCTACTCGATTAAGAAATCAACGATCTCTCTATGTATGAACAAGTGGGAACGTCTTTAAATTTTTAAAAAACATTTCATTATGAAAGGATGGATTTACTCGAGCAACAAAGGGACGTAAAGGTGTGATAGTAGAGTGGAATTTCAAAGTCGAGCCAACTACGTGGTGAGTTTAAATGCAACACGATATTGGGTGATTGAAATGTGTCTAGAATAGTGACGAGTCATGTGAGATGGAATGGATTTTGGTTCATGGAAATGCCTACAAACTTCTATCCACAAACTAATTAAATTGTGTAACTTTTGGTTTTTTTAGAGGGAATATTGAAGCATTTGTGAACCTTTCTCTTCTTCAACAATCCAAAGATGGAACTCAGAAAGTCGGTGTGGTAGCTGTAGAGTGCACCAAAGATTTAAGTGAGGGCCATCATTCTTCTCGAATTTGCATCAAACAAAAGTTCATAATGATTTTGACTTGACCAAAATTAGTTTATTGATTCATATGCATTTTACAACACTTTAATAATGATCACAAAAAGCAATCATAATATATACGCTAACAATTTACCCTTACCACTTATTAATGCAAGGTAATTTCAATATATGCAAAAATGTTAGTCTAATGAGGTTTTCTTGTTTTTTAGAAATTAGGGAATCATTATGGAAATCTAGGTTAGAGTAAATTTTTGAAAATCTAAATTACAGTTATAAAGTTTTGGAATTGGATTTTAAATACCAATTTTTTTGTATAATGCTAAATTTATTTCTTAAAAAATAAGAATTGTTTCTAGTGTGATTTTTTTTGAAAGCGTTTTTTTTAGTAGATTAGAGTGGATGAAGTGGCTCTTACTTAAATTTATTCATGAGAAATGTGGATGATTTTTTATTTTTTATTTTTATAAAAAAAAGGCTAAAAGAAAACTTTACGAGATCTCGTTTTATTTGTCTAATCTATTCTACCTTTAACATGAAAGTTTTTTTTTATTTATTTCCTAAGTAAAAGAATGCTTCCAGTGAAGCCACCTATGGACCAAAAGTTCGAAAATTCTCACATCAAGATTTAAAAATTTTACCTTATGATTTGTAAACATGTGAGTAACCTATCTTATTCTTGGAGTTGGCGCAAGGTTCTTTTCAAACCATTCCTCTATATTGTCCTTGATCTCCAAGAAGTACTTGTTCAACATCTTCAATTTCCTCATCTGTAGATGGATTAGTAAGAAATGGGGGGTTTAAAAACTGAATTTGAAACTAAGTACGAAAAAATAAAAAATTAAACTCAAACTTGAACTCCTTTATGAAGATCCTGTTGTCACCAAGTTTCACAAGTTAGTCCATAAAAAGAAATTGCAATAAAATTAACTTCCTAAGTCTATCTCCAAATCATCCTCCCTAGCAATGGCACCAAAATGTTGCAAATTAGAGTTTCATTTACTATCAATCTGGGTAAGTAAACTTTGAGGATCATCCAATATATATGCACTTAGAGACAAACTAGACTAAGCTAGGTGAAGAAATTCCAAAGTTCCCTTACAGGAAGTTTTTCATTGGGATCTCCAACATCTATTTAGTCATTTAACAAAATGAAATATAAAAAGTAAAAGACATTGTGATAAGTGTAAGAAATATTAAAGCTCCCTTACAAGAGACTGCTCATTAATATTTCTAATCATCTTAATCAACAAAACCTAATTCTGATTGATTGCATGAAATATTAGAGCTTTCTTACAAGAGACTATTCATTTATATCTCAAGCATATAAATCATAAACTTAAACTAATGAAATCAAACATTAAATAACAAATCAGATTCATTGAAGGAAACATTAATACTTTCTTACAAAAGGTTATTCATTAATATTTCAAACATATGAACCTAATAATTTAATCTAATGAAATTAACAAACAAACATAAAATAAAAGTATACCAAAATAAAAGTGTACTTGCTAGGAAATGGGGATCCTTCCAAGGATTCACAAGCACACCAAAAGAGAAGTCAAATGTAGAGGATCAAAGAAGCTTTGTTTTATTCACTGTCAATTGCAAATTGCAATTACAACCATTACAATGATTCTCCAAATCTAACTTCTCATTACCAACCTATAAGATACTAAGGTTACAAATGAAAGACTAAGTTCTAAAATTCTAAAAATTAAGATTAAGATTACAAATGAAGGAGATAACACTCCTATTTATACAAAAGCTTTGATAACAAACTCATAAATGTAAATGCACTATTCCCTCCTTTGATCCACATATTCTCAACCAATGGTGACACATAACCCTATCCTCCATGATCTCCTCCATGAGGTCCATGATCTTCTCCATGAGGTCCATGATCTCCTCGAATTCGAATTTGAACATAGAGTGCCACATAAAGATGCCTTGGAAGCTTCCTTTGTACGTACACATGTCAGAAAATTCATTCTAATTGTTAGGTATAAGTATATGGATATTATTTTCTAAAGTTTAACCACAAATTCACTTAAAAATACTAAGAATTAATAAGGTTTTGGAAAGCACAATGGTAACCCATTTAATGATCAAAGTCAAGTTGATGTGGTGGCATGGGGGTGGAATAGAGGTGAGAAAATGTGTGAATGGAGTGAAAGTGGATGTATTTTAAGGATAATTCTTAGGCCCAACATTTGCGCCAACCAACAAATCCATACACTACTAGCCCTTTTGGCAACAACACGCATAGCACAGGCTGCAGTCTCACCTGAAGCAGTATGGGGGGATGCAAGAACCAAGTTTCTGCATCCAGAGATGAGTGTGATGTCTTTTACTACCTTGGATCTACCTTCACGGAGATCGATAAGCCTTTGGGGCTCAAAACTGCGACTCTGTTAATACGACCTTGAGACCTTCACTAAGGTCTATGATCGTCTTTTGCAGACCCTTACCAGTTGATTTATCGACTTACGTGCATCAAAGAACAATTCTAGATTAGCATTCGTGCAGATCTACTTAGGTTAATTAGAAAACATAACATAATTCATCACAGTCTTCACAAAAGTACTTAACATGCATTGTGTATAGCTATTAAGACTTATTCAAGTGAATCATGCATCATTAGATCAATATTTCATAAACACATTATTCATCCACAACATATACCCTAAATAGAGGTAAATAGAAATAAGTAGATATACACAGTAATTCTTTAATAATCTTCTTTATTGATCTTTAATATGGTATTACAGACTCAAAACTTCCCTGTGCACTCAGCTGTAAAGGTCCGTGCACTCAGCTGTGGACTCTACCTAGGCCTCTGTGCACTTAGTTGCAGAGCATTTCCTTCCTATTTGATCCACTTATTTGTGCTATCACTTCTAAGACTTCATTCATTATCCATCATGACCTGCCTTAGACTCTCTAAGACACACCTATTTATAGCTTTTTACATACAATCCCACGGTCTGCAGACCATGGGTGGATCTCAAAACTAACTCAATTTTTACATAAACAAGGGGCTAAAACCCCTTTGACTCCTAACCATCTACACGCTCTGCATCCACAAATCATGGAGAATTTACATTACTTACAAATAATACATCAACACTTGAGTTATTTTAACCCCAAAACTGACCCAGGGGACCCCATCCCAACAGGCCCCCAAGACAAAGATCATAACTCACCCTCAAGTCACTCGGATGGCATTGTGATCTTGCTGCGAAGAACCCCCAGCTCCACCTAAACTACAGCAACTTCAGAAGCGCTCTGAGTGGCTGCTTTCTTGACCTCCTCAACTAGCTTCTTTGTAGTTGGTCCTTCTGTGGCCAGCTTCATTGATTGTTGCGTCTGCTACAAGCTCATTAGCTTCTC